>JBBPQP010000702.1:0-18704 GCA_038092555.1 Boletus subgraveolens
GGTATTTTCTTGACCATGAGGAAAGAGAATTTTAATGTTTCTGGGATGAGTACAACATGATAAAGCCACATAAAATTGTCCATGAGAAAAAACAGAAGAGCTCAAATTCAACCCAACATGCTTAACCGTCTGACCTTGTGATTTATTGATTGTCATTGCATGGGCTAGATGGACTGGGAATTGCAGGCGATGGAAAGGAATAGGGGAGTCTTGAAGACCAGAGTCAAGAGCCATGCGAGGAATAAAGACCACATTGTTGGCATTGTCTCCACCCAACACTTTACACTCCAGAATGCAGTGAGTAGACCTAAGAAGCCTCAAGTGCGTACCATTGCAGAGGCCATTCATGGGATCCAGATTGCACAAAAGCATGAGTGGTGCACCAATTTTAAGCTCCAGCTTGTGAAGGGGAAATCCAGAGGGACTGAAAGTGTTGAGAATTTCTGGTTGGATATAGTCATACTCTTGCTCTGTGACAGAGTCTGCACTGAGGTATGTGGTCTTTTCCTGGGGTAAAACAGAGTTCAGAATGGTGGTATTGACTTCATGGACCTGTTCATTCCTGGGATTGAGAATGGTACAATCCAAAAAATATTGATCAGGAAGATGTTGGTCTTGGGCAAGAAGCTCAGAGTATAAGCAATTGATGAGGGATGCCATGGTGTCACCACACCACATGTGTTCAGGAAGTTCCACCTCTCCATCTGTTTTACCTATTTGCAAGAGTTGTTGTGCCCATTCATCACATTCAGGATCTTGACCTAATCACATGTTTTGGTGAAGATAGTGAATGTTCATCCTTGGCCAAAGGTTGGAGTGAGTAAGGGTGGCAGGCATGATCTCTTCTCTTCCACTATGTAGAATAACAGGAAGAGTTTGCCTGAAATCTCCACTAAACAGAATGGTAATTCCTCCAAATGGGTGATTTGGCTGATTCAATAAGTCACAAAGAGTGTGATCCACAGTCTCAACAGTAAAATGATGCTGAGAGGCAGCCTCATCCCAAATGATAAAAGATCTCTCTTTGAGAAGCTGATGAATAGCATCATCCTTTTTGATGCTACATGTGCTCTGTTTATGGCAGGGGATAGGAATCTTGAAGTGTGAATGGGCAGTGTGACCACCAGGAAGAAGAAGAGCTGCCAGACCAGTAGAGGCCACACAAAGGATAATCTTGTCTCTGGCATGAACACCAGCAGCAATGAGTTTGGCCAGATAGGTTTTTCCACATCCACCACCATTATGAAGAAAGAAAGAAGATCCATGGGAGTCAAGAACACTATCCATGATAGCATCATAGAGAGCAGTCTGCTGAGGGTTGAGAGTAGGGAGACCTCTATCAACATATTCTTGCTGTTCTTTTCTGTTGTAATTTCTTTGCTCAAAGATGAGCTGGTTTCCTCTATAACAGCCCCAGTTGTTCTGTGGTCTAGGCATGGAAGGAAAGTCTTGCAAGCCTTTGCAATGTCTTCCAAGTTCCTGATCTATGAGGTGCAATCCATAGTCATAAATTTAATCCTGATTGGGTTCAACAATGTGGAAAGTGTGGGTGAGTTGACATGTAAGATCATCACATAAGTGATGCTTGGAGGCTTCCTACAATTGATGAGGATCCACAGGAGCACAATACACCAGAATAACAATGAACAAATGGCACAGCTGATAGCCTGTCTTGAAGTGAGCAGCTTCTTCTAAGCACAAAAGCCATTCCCTATCATCCTGTAAAAGACCATGTGTACAACAGGCCTCTTTAAAGTTTTCATGAAGATGACCATTCACAGTTTGAAGATTTTCATAGGATGTAGCACCTATTTATGAATTGAGCCTTACAAATTCATAATGACAACAATTGATCTTACCTTTGACCACAGTAAGCAAAAGATGCAAATAAAATGCTTCACCAGCAGAAACAGGAACAGAATATATGTGCTCAATGGCCTTGTATCTTTGGTGGACTGTCCAAACAGCTCTGCCCTTGTTTCAAACAAAATGCTTGGGGAAATCCTGATAGAGATAATTGTGGGCTCCAGCTTCAATAAGCCTAGGATCTTAATTGGCTTTGAACCATCCAAGTAGTTGAGTGTCCTTGGCATTATTGAGTACATTCTCAATCTCCTCTTCAGCCTGGAAAACCACAGATTGATGACCAGGAAGATGAACAGGCAAATAATAGACAGCTGGCCACTCCATGTGCATAGAGGATATTGTGGCAGGCTTGAGTGGATGATATATATCTGGCATTAAGATAGGTGTGTATTTCATTCTCGCCTTCAGTAAGAACAGTGGCACAGTCTGGGCCCTTGTATATATATTTGTGGATGTACTTGACAGCCTTGATGGATTCACAGACCTCCAAATTGATGTGGCAGTCATATTGCACCAAGAGTTTCCTTGGATGAGGAACTACAACTTTGTTGTCAAAGACATCCTGATGCTTTTGGACAGTCTTTCCATTGTCAGGGTGAGCATAATCAGGATAACCATCCTCTTTGATAATGGTCTGATTAGTAAAGGCTTTGGGAAAGCACTTTTTGCAGATATTGTTTTCCAAACACCTTTGAGAAGAGCAAGGTCCATAAAGCATATACTTGGAAACAGCAGAATGGAGTTGTGGATGGATCTGTGGATCTGGAATTTGTGCAGCAATGATGGCATCAATTTGCTAAACAGTGGAGATCTTGTCTTGTTGTTCCAAGAAAATCAAGAGGTGCATATGAGGAAGTCCACACTTTTGATATTTGATGGTATACACAAATCCAGTCACTTCTCCAAAGTACCCATCATGAATCTTCTTCAGCAATGCTTGTTGTTTGACATAAAAGACATGTGCAACCAAGTCAGGCCTATCCATAGTTGTTTGACCTAGACAACAAAGAACATCCAGCTTTGTTGATAACCTCTGTGTTAATATACACACCAGGAAGTAGATTCTGAGAAATTTCAGGCCAGCTTCCATTAGCAGTCATGGTGAGAAATAAATCTGGCTTTCGGAATTCTCGACAAATGGCCAGTGAATCTTGTAGCAGCTGCTGCATGTAGCAAGGTCCACCCTTGTGAGTGGAAGGAAGAATAACACAACCAACTTGACCCATGTTTTAACCTTTGCCACCATCTCATTGCATGTGATCTTGTAATCCTGGATATAAATTGGCCCTGAGCTTTTTCTGATTGTTGGTAGCCCAGGTAAGGTTGCACTGCTCTATAGATGCCCAGCCATCACAGGTGAGCTGTTGAAAGAGTTGTCCTCCTTTGAAGAGATTTTGTGGCTCTATCTCAGGTGGATGGATGTGAAGTCAGTAGGCATATCAAAGCAGTTGTATGACCTTCTTGGAATGGTGGGGGGCATTCTCATTTTGCTGTTGCAAAGGTATGTCCAAATGCCATCCATGCTCTCCACATGGAAAGAAGAGCACATAATGTAGTGGGAGATAAGATTTATGGAGGTTGCTGATCCAACATAGACCACCACCTTGTAGATGCAAAATGATATCACGATATATCCTCATATTTTCTGAACCATCTCCAGGAACAACAGCAGCTATTTCTTCCACAGTTGGCAAGTTGTATCTTCTTGCATCAGTGGCCTGTTGTAGATGAAGTTGCATAGATATATCTGCATGCTCCTCAGGAGGTTTAGCCTAGATGGTTTTTATACATATATAAGTGCTCATGATGTAATTTATAACTGCTCACCCTCATAATTTCATAAGCTTGTTTGTAAACTGGGGCATATGGATTGATCTCCCTAAAAGTGTTATGTAGGTCCAGCAAAATTGCACCATTGAGTTGGGGGTTGTACTACAAACATCTACCAGTTGCTTCTTCTGGATCATAGATATAAAGCTGAGCATAAGATGGTTGTAATCCATCAGGTGGTATGAGAGATCCCATTAAATGGTGAAGTGCACCATGAACCTGAAAAAAAGCAGGCCCAGATCCTTGAATTGCATTGTTGTCCGTGTTGGTGCCCATAGAAGTAAATGCCAAAGCATTGTTGTATTGGCAAATTTTCTTTTTAAATTGTTTGTGATCCTATGGATCATCAAACAACACCTGAAGAGCATGTGGCCATTGTCAAATATGAGGAAGATTGACTTGGCCTTGAAGACAGCATATTCCAAAGTGAGAATTGTGAACACTTGAGTCACTGAGCTTCTCTGAAATGAAATGGAGAGCATGGCAATCAGAACACTGGATGTTCATGGGTCCAAGAGTGTGTAGCTCAACTGGCTCAGTATATATTCTACCACCAGGTGGAATATGGTATGGAGGCTGTGAATTACCATTGGCATTTTCAGAATCACTTGAACTGGAATCCAATGGATCATGGTCAGAGGGTGGTGCAGGTGGTATGGGTGGTGGGCTTGGAGGCCTTGGAGCAAATCCCAGGCCTATTGTGAGTTGCTACAAATAACAACCACTAGCCGGACTTTGACACAGCGAACACTATAAGCTGGCAAGGGACAAGATGGAACAAGAAATAGTCTTGATCCTTAATCAGAACTTCCAGCCTGAACTGTAGACTCCAGGAGGACAGGAATGACAAGTGGATTAGACTGAGGTTCTACAATATGATGTACATGTATATATACTGGTAAGGAGTGTGCATGGACCAAGTGCTGTAATAGGTAATTACTAAAGGTGGTCAAATGAAAGTACACGAGTGTGAGAAAAAGAAGTTGATGATGGGAAAAAGAAGTATGACAGTGTGAGAGAAGAGCAGAAATTAATAACACGTGTCATGACATCATTGTGATCAGGTGACCTTTTCCATGGTCACATGCAATGTGTCAAATAAGATGAAGTAAAATGTTGTACAAGTGGTGTGTGTGAAAATGTTTGAAAATATTACATATCATAACAAGGCCTGGTGATGGCCTCCTAGGTACAGATGGCCTGGGAGATGGTGATGGTGATGGTGATGAAGGAGGAGATTCAATATCAATATTAAATTGGTGTGGTTGTTATCTCTGCTGATCTTGCTCATATTGTTCTGCAGAGCATTGACTATGTTCATAAAGAGCTTCCTTAATCAAAGCTTGTGAGAGCTGCTGTATTTGATTTATTGCATTCTCTTTCTGAGATTGACAGATTTCCTCTTGTTCATATATTCTCTCCTGCTGCTGCTGCTCCAACAGCCTTTGCTGCTCCAATCCTTGTTGGTGTTGTGCTAGCAATTGAAGCTCCAATAGTCTCCACTGCTTCAACTCTTGTTGATGTTGTGCTAGCTGCTGCTGCTCCAAGAGTCTTCATTGTTGCAACTCCTGCTGCTGTTGTACCTCCTGTTGCAACTTCAATTGTCTCTGATGGTTTATTTGTTGATATAGTGCCTGATGTTGTAATTCCAACTGCCTTCTATGCTCTATGTCCTCAGGCCCAGCTTGAGCAGCAGAAGAACAATGATTGGATCTTCTATTATGCTGACTTTGATGAGTGGCATTGAAGTTTTCCATTAATCTAGTATTGTAATCCACTCTGTTGCCCAAAGCACTGCTCTGACCAATATTTCCAGGCTGTTGAGGTGGTACAGCAAATGGTTGATAGCCCATAGGATGTTGTTGATTTGGAATATAATATGGCTGGGCAGGCACAGCAGCAGGTGGCCACATTGGAGGTGCAGCAGGTTGATAATATTGAGTAGAGAGTGGTGGTGAGGGTGAGTGTAGACAACACATTCTTTGAACATGATGATGTTCAATCTGATGGTGTGGTATACCTGGATATTGATCCACAGGTACTGGAGGATGGTACTGAAGTTTTAATCAATACCATATTATTATAGCAAATATATGACCATGATATACCATCAAGGCATTAGGAATATTCTGAGGATTTGGTGGTAAGACAATTGGTCATTGTGGCTAGCAACATCCAAGTGGTGAACCCATTTGATGTTGCTCACACTCAGCTTGGTGAGCAGCTTATTGTGCTTGTTGTGGTGATGTGGGGGGTGTAGCCCTGATTATCATCAAATCAGATATGTTATGGTATACATATCGCACTACTACACATATTATTTTGCCCACTTTGAAGCTCAATATTAGATTTGACTGTTTTTGTTGCACTGGCAAGCTGAATTGCCAAATGCATTAGAAAAGAGGCTATTTGCATCTTTTTAGATGTACCCACAAATGTTCAACACAGGGCTGCAGGGAAAGGGTTTGATTGCAATCACTCAAGTACACTTCAATTCCAATTGAAGTAGCAGCCCTTGTGTAGTAATTTTGGTAGTAATGTCAAGTATTTAACTTGTTATGTATGTAACTTGAGTGTCCACTTTTCCCCCATGTAGGGCATGGCCATTTGTTTGGTCAAGTTTGCTGCAGGTGCAAGAGGCATGAGTTTGCATGTCCACTAAATTGTGTCTGATTGAATTTTGTGAGCCACATGGTTTGGCCAATTGATGACAGCAAACAACTTAACTGAGACAGCCGAGGCAGCCAAAATAAGTGTTGCAAGGTTTTAGTTACCCTGTCATTCTCTCTTAACTTTTTAGATACAGATAATGATGTCATGTTGACACTTGTTTTTTCAATTCCAAAGCTTGCATGTGGTGGTGTACATACCACACACTACATATTTCACCACATTCCAATATCCATGTCTGACAAAGTCATCAGTACATGTTGTGCCTTGGCTGTTACTGCCTATCTTGACATAATCACTGGCATATGTATTAACTTTACATCCACTCATGAGTACCCACTTCTCTGCATCTCACCCTACAATTGATCAACTTGAATGGATGAGGGTCATGTTTTAAGGATATTCGTGTACTGAGATATTGTGTCATTGTTTCTGTCTAGGATGTCATGACCATGTCTCAATAGACAACTCACAAGACAAATGAGACCTGCTTCTTTCAACAAACACTTCATCGCAACCCCCCATGCATAGCCCATAGTATGCTTATACAAGCACTCAATCCTAGCTTGTCATTTGGTTCATCCCACACACAGCCCCTTGTTGATGTGTGGAACTAACTCACACTCTATAGAGTGGACCAATAGTCCACATGTCATTTTGATTGTTGTTCTTATTCTAGGTTGTGTGTTGTACTCACACTGTTTTTCATAAGCCATGTATTGATATTCTAGTTGTGACTTGTAAAGTCTCATTCATTAGTCACTGTTGACCAATGCAGGAAGATCAACTCCTCTCGGATGTCCCAGTGATTCAGTGGATAGGGGGTTGAATGGAAGCCACCTGTGAAGGTGACAACACTAAGAAGTGGTTGAACTGGAACAGAACATAAATGAGTGATGTATTCGTGAGAGAAGCAGTGGGGAACAAAAGATGGGGATTTACTACAAGGAGTTTGGACTTATATGTATATGTGTGGAAGAGTAGATGACATCAAAAAAGTGGAATGCATGATATGGAATGCATGACATAGCAACATAGTGGGCTTACATTGAGCTCCATGTGTCAAGTCCATTTTACAGGAACTTTGGTGCAACCCTAACCATCATGACTTGCACTGTCTGCCTACTTGACCAAGCTGGAAAAGTGACCTGTAAATGCCAGGATGTGGTAAGATGGGCAAACTGTGGATCCACACTCCCAGGGACCCCAACTGTTATGACTTCAACCGGTAGTCATATAAGTAGATACAAAGTGTAGAGCTGCCTTGGGCCTAACTCTTGTTGAGTCCTAACTCGTAGGATACCTTCTGGCTTATCAAGATGCCAGGCGACGGATGACGAGGGATACTACTGAGAGTGTCCCAAGACAGATGACGACTATGAGTCCAAGGGTGAGAAGGTCAGGTGTCCTTGACCTAGGTGAGAGCCTTGGATGGTGGGGTCGTTGACAAGGAGGTTGAGTTCTCCTAATGGGAGTAGAGAACCTAGAGACCAACCAATGGCGGTGAGCCGTTGGGGAGAGAGGGCAATGGGGAGTTGCCTGACCTTGAAGACCCTAGGAGGTCTAGGGTGTTGACGGCGACGGAGTCCTTCAATGAAGGAGGAAAGAGGGGAGGGCGGAGTAGAGGTCAAGCAAGGGAATGTTGCAGGGAACGGATGATGAATACCACAAGAGTAACCATAAGGTGTACACTTTAGGTGTCAGATCAAGGTTAGAGAGAGGTGTTCGAGAGGAGCTTGAACTTATATATCCTGGCTGTAAGGGCTTTAGGGCAGGTATATCCCAATCTGATAATGGTTGTCTGTGCGCAGTCTAACCTAATATGGTAAGAGTCCATATCCATATAAGGAAGCCCGGAGTCAGTGTGGTGAGGTATTGCCTAAAAAGGCAGGAGGGGTCTGCCATGGAAGGTTCATGAGTGGAAGGACGCATCATGGGAATAAGCGTGACATGACATGTTGTGATGGCACGTGAGTGGTCACAAGGATGAAGTGCGGTTGTAGTGCAACACAAGGAGATGGCGATGTTGAGGAGAGATCTGACCTCAACTAAGATGGTGATCACTGAGGGGTGGCACAGGAGGGTGGCTGTGCATGGAGGCACTGAAAGGGCAGTGCAGGGAAGATCTGGAGGTATAGCAAAAGGGCTATGCTGGGAGTCTGGGGATATCAGGGCAGTTAGGAGCAGCCCTAAGGAAGATAAGAAGGGAAGATCCTAAGGGGATATTCCAGGGAGGATCCGGGGAAGATCTGGGATCAGGACACTGGAGGGTGGCAGTGTCAAGAGGCACCGAGGGAGTTGGTGCAGAGTGGGGAGTGGTCCCAGGCTGGCAAGGCGCATCTCATTAAGTGTAGACAGGTGCTAGGATGTGCCGTGGGTGGGTGGTCTGGTGACAGGAGTGGTCACATGATGGTCCCAGGGTCGAGGTGAGGGAAAAAGACTGGGGGGGGGATACCAAAACTGTAACACCAACAGGTTTGAAACTCATTGAGGCAGATCATTGACTAGATCATCCAAGTCTGATATTTATTGATGCTACCATGTTGTGTTCATGATCAGTTACCTGAGGCTATGAGACATCAGGAAAAATCACTAACTCTATATAAACCTATGTAGGCTATGTATGTGGTCCCTTTTGTCCCTATCAACATCCTCCCTATACATAATGACATGTAGTATGGATAATATCTATGCATGCTACAATACTAACAGGTGACATACCTTATGTGCCCATCACTGTGATGACATCACTCAATGTAGGATGGATATATTGAACAATGTAGTTGATATACTGTTTGGTATGATACTGTGTTCAACATGGTTGAAAATATTGCCACAGGAAATCTCTAGTTCATTGTATCTACACTGTCAAAAACAAGGCCCACTCACTGTTACAATTACAACTGTGGGGTAGTCATACAAGTGGACATGAAGTATAGTCCACCTAGGAGACTCTTGTTGGGTCTTAACTCATAAGACTCAGGCTTGATGGGGTGCCTGGTGATGAGTGAAGAAGGCGACTAGAGGGAGGGTCCCTAGGGCAGTGACAACTAGTACTCCAAGGTAGACAAGGTTGGAGGACCTTAACCTAGGCAAAGTTCTTGGGTAGTGGAGTCAACGGTGAGGCGATCTAATTCTCTGTACAGGGAGAGAACCTAGAGACTAGTCAACATTTATGAGCTGTTGGACAATGAAGGCAGAAAGGGAGTCTTCCTGGACCTAAGGTTGATAATGAAGGGTCATTGACCAAGGTAACCTAGAGAAACCACTGAGGTGTGGTTCAGAGGATTCTTGACAACAGCAGAGAGTCCTTTAATAAAGGAGGAAGGAGGGGAGGGTGAGGTAGAGATCAAGCAAGAGGGGATTGCAGGGAATGGATGATGAATACCACAAGAGTATACTGTAAGGTAGTACACTTTAGGTGTCAGATCAAGGTTAGAGAGAGAGAGGTGTTAGAGCTCCACTCTAACTTATATACCCCAGCCATAAGGGTTTTAGGGCAGGTATATCCCAATCTGGTAAAGTGGTCTGTGCATAGCTAACCCTAATATGGTAAGAGTCCAATTTGTAAATGGAAACCTGGCATCTGTGTAATGAGGACAAAGACAGGAAAAAGTGGGCACTGCTGTGGGAAGGTCACAAGTGAGGGATGCATCATGGGAATCATTGTGGTGCAACGTGTAGTGATGGCACATGAGTGATCACATGGATAAACTGAGGTTGGGGCACAACATGAGGTGGGTGGCAATGTCAGAGTGAGATCTGGCCCATCTGAGATAGAGAGTTGCTGGGGGGAGCACAGAAGAAGGATGGCTATGCAGAGAGGCACTGAGAGGGGCAGTGCAAGAAGCAGTGCTGATGGGAAGATCTGGGAGGGATATTCCAGGGAGGATCTGGGAAAGATCCAAGATTGGGAGGAGTACAGGAGGATGGCTGTGTGAAGAGGCACTAAGGAAGCAGTGTGGGAGAGTGGTGCTGATGGGAAGATCTGGGAGGGATATGCCAGGGAGGATCTGGGGAAGATCCAGGATCAGGAGGTGCATAGGAGGATGGCTGTGTGAAGAGGCACTGAGGAAGCAGTGCAGGGGGGTAGTGCCAGACTGTTGCAAGATGTGTTGCATTGAGCATAAACAAGCACTTGGATGTACTGTTGATAGGGTGGTCTAGTGACAGGAGTGATCATGTGATGGGCACAGAGTCATGGAAAGAGGAAAAAAACCAGGAGTGCACCACAACTGTAACACTCACCAACCATCCAATTCATCATTTTGCTCCACCTCGAAGTCTGAGTACTCTGCTCCATCCACTTCCACACTCCCCATAGCCACATTGTCAGATTCATCATCCTTTGACTTGGAGTTGTCCTCTGGGTCCATGGCAACATCCTCAGGCTGGTCCACAGAGTTTTCAGGACATTGGAATTCATGCATGGCATTCTCAAAGGCACAGTTAGGAACAGCTCTCTTCAGTTTGTTTGTCTGAGTGCTGGTAATTGGAACCCAGCATGCATGCTGATCACAGCAGTGTCAGACAGTCCAAACACAACTGTAATGCACTTACCACCCATTGTTGGATACTAGCTGTAGAATCCTCACAAGCAGGTTGATTGACTCAGTCATAATCTTGAATTCCTTGAGAGAGACTAGGTGGCTGCTGAATATAGTGGAGTATTCATGTTCTTTGAATACAATCATTTCTCAAACACTGGATTTCCATTCATTAATCACATACTCAATTTGAGCTATGTTGTGAGTAAAATGGCCTGCACATGAGTTGAACCTTACCACTGTGATAGCAAGGGCAAACCCTGCAATGGGGAAAGGATTGTAATATTTTGCCCAATATATCCCATCATCCCCCTTGTTCTTGAATAGGATGTCATTGATCACTTGCCAGATGGCAGGTGTCATGTAGATTCCTGTATGATCATCAAGAGATTGTCTGCACATCTTCTTGCAATTGTAATGAGCATGGATAGTACCAGAGTAGGTCAAACATATGACAAATATGAAGGATGAGTCTTTTTTCAACTTGAGGAAGAGCACATGATTTTTCTCAATCACACTATCATCTGGTGAGGTCTCAAATCCATACACACTAGTGACAACTGAACAGGCCCTTGACTTGAACTGGCCCCATAAGTGTGTGGTCTGAGCAGTGATCTGCAACCAAAAGGTAAATACTTTGCATGAGGCTGCAATTTCATAATAAATGCACAGATGCACCAGTTTTAGCAAAATGGTGTCATGTGGGCAGTCCACCTCATGGTGGCGACAGGCCAGACTCCAAGCTGTCTTCACCCATTCAACCACCTTAGGCACCACATCTCAGACCTTTTAGACTCCTTTTAGGGGGGGTTTTTTGGTGGCAAGAAAATGGCCTAAGAGGGATACCATCTGCATTAGGATTTTCCAGTATATTCTATTGTTAGTTTAGTGAATGTGGGCATCCTAAAAGCTTCAGGAAACCATTTAGGAAGCATCCTGCAAGCACTGTCTGGAGCCTCTCAGGAGACTCATCAAAAAATTTCAGATGTAAATGTATTGATTATTCTTGTAAAACATAGTATCTACAGTACTTTCAAGTTAGTGATAGTGTGTGCCCATGTGAGGCAAGTGAGGGCAAGGGTGGGCAAGAGCAAAGGCACATGTGCTTGCATGTGCATGAAAGTAGAGAAACAGGGTGCAAGTGGGTGAGGCAAATGGTGAGAGAGCACACACAATGAGGCCCAGTGACCATATGCAAGAGAGCATGTAGGTAGGGGAGGATGCATAGAACATAGGTGAGAGCACACAAAGGGTGGGGGTTATGGTGGTGAGGCAATGGCAACAGCAATGAGAGAGTGAGCACAGTGCTCACATGCAAAGATGAACAGGGACATATTGTACATTCCCATTCATGTTTGCATGAGAGTAAGAGTGAGGGTGAGGGCAAGCCTTGAGTGAGGGTGGTATGAGAGGTGATGGCAGCAAGTCAGAGGTGACTGCAACTGCGATGGTGAGGGTGAGTGCAGAGTGAGTGCAGCACTTGCACACAAACACAATCAGGAATACATTGTGCATTCCTGTTCATGTTTGCACACAAGGGCAAGGGCAAGGGTAAGGTGAGTGAGAGGGTGAGGTGAGTGCAGTGCTACAATGTTGCACATGAGAGTGAGCATGGAGACAAGGAGAGGGAGGCAAGGGTATCAGTGTCAAGCCAGAGGGTTAAAAGACTGACTGGACAAGGAGGTCAGGTCAGGAGTTGTTGAGGCTGATTGGGCATGCTGAAATGATGTAGACAGAGACAGGAGACAATGAGAGATAATGTGGAACAATGGTGCAACAAGTAGTGCAGGCTGCAACTCAGTGGAAAATTAGAGAAATATGCCTCAAATACAGTGGCTGTACTAATTTTGGTGTGACCTCAGCTCAGTTTCATGCATGTGTGATAGGAGATTTACTCAAAGCTAACATTACCACACCAAAATTCAAGATTCAAGTTAGAAACTGAAAGGTAAGTACAATAGGTCTCCTTCACACGTCACAACTAACCAACTGGCACCAAAGCCCTCCTAACCTGACCATTAAGTGGAAATGGCTCATCTGATGCTATGGATTACATCAGCTACTGACTTGCATGCACTTTAACTCCTGCCCTCATCTTGCCATCTCACCTTTATCCTTGTCTCACAGTCTTGCTGTCTCACTGTCCCACCATTGCCCTTGTCCTTATCTCACCATCTCACCCTCATCCTCATCTGGCCCTCATTTCATCATCTCACCATCTTGTCCTCACCCTCACCAGTCTCACCATCTTGCCATCTTGCCATCTCACCCCCATTATCATCTTACTGGTCTGACTCTTCCCCCCCACTCTCACCTTGGGTATGCAGAAGTGACCACACAGTGCACACAATTGTGTGCATTGTGTGGTTACTCCTGCATGCTCTCTACTCATCTCACCAGATTTCTACTGTGACATGCCTCACCCTTGCTTGTGGCTAGGGAAAATGAAAATCTTGCAAACTGCAAGGTCAATGCCATAATCTGACACATCCACAATGATTACATCCCTCATCGTGTACCTCCCATGCATTCATGTTTCACTGCACATGCACAGATGTACACAGGTGGCAACCATTTGTATGTGCACACATGCTTGCTTGCTTGCCCCTGCCCTTATCATAGTCTAGATAGATTATAGTACATGTTTCCAATATTATTTATGTATGCAAACTCTACTATGATTATTACTACACTAATAGAGGAACAAAGAAAGCCCCCCCCCAAAAAAAAAAGCCTCAGGAGGGTTTGAGGAGGCTCATGAGTATGCTTGTAGACTGCCACCCAACTATCAATGAGACTCCTGAGGCTCTGCAAAGGAGCAGAAAGTGCTTCCTAGATGGTCTCTGAGGGCTTCAATAATGCCCATGATTACATTTGACTATTAATAGAAAATGCCAGAAGATCCTGATGTGAAGGGTACCCCTTTTAGGCCACTTTCTTGCCACCAAAAACCCCCCCTGAAAGGGGTCTAAAAGCCCTGAGAAGTGGTGCCTAAGGTGTATTCAACCTCCTTGGAGTGGGGTATGTATGGGTCATTAGATAGTAACAATGTTAAAAGGGGGGTTGTATGCTCTATAGACACTCAGTATAGTCACTGAGGTAGAAAGCTACAGTACCAAGGTTCAAAATAGTCCATGATTATGTAAGCTAATACTAAATATGGAATGATAATTCCAACAAACAATGCATAGTATATTTTGATGGCAGTCTGGATGATGCACCATATACCAGCATCATAATCTGCTGCCTTGGCCCATGACTTGCCACCCAGTGAACTTGCACCACTGGCAGGCATAGTCTTTGGCCTTGGTGCAACAGTATCTGGCTTATCTTTGTCTTTTGAGACATCAGTATGGTCTTTCTGCTTGATGTTGTCAAATAGTCTTTCACTGGTAGATTACATAAATCAATCCAATAAGCCCCCCCCAAAAAATGTGCACAGGTTAGATGGTGTGGTGTCAATGTGCTTTGGGACTCTTTCACTGGTAGATTAGACAAGTTAGTCCAATTTAAAAAAAGGGGGGCATACAGGTTGGATGGTGTGGCATCACATTCACAGCCCTACTTTGGGAGTCTTTTACTGGTAGATTATATAAGTCAGTTCAATAAGCAAAAAAAAAAGGAGGCATACAGGTTAGATGGTGTGGCATCACATTCATGGCCCCATTTTGGAACTCTAATGGAGGGGATGGTGACAGGCTTGTCACTGTGAGCCATGTTGGAGATGTCAAAATAGGATTGGAGATGCTTGAGTTTATTTAGCTTGGCTGGCTGGGCAGAAGCCTGGACAAGTGTGCTGGACATGGGGGCAGTTTGATGAACCTTCAGTAACATGTTGAGTACCAAGTATGAACTTACATTTGTGTCAACCTATGACACAGGTGGGAGCTCAAGGGGGCCATCCATGCATGCAACTGAGGGGACTCATGTCTTGCACACCATAAGAGCAGTGGTGAGCCTGTTTGGGTGTGTGCTGTGGTTGGCAGCATGAACATTTCCCAATGATTGGGTTGAAAACTGAGAGAATGTCAGTATAATGTATTTTCTATCTGGGGTACCTACTGCATTGTCCAGATTGAGGGGGTTGGAGCTTGCAGTGTGGGACAGTACAAACAGCAATGGTGCCATTAGTGGGTCAGTCCAGTCTTGGCTGCTTTGCTGGCTTGCTCCAGTCTCAGCTGCTTTACTGGCTTGCTCATGTTTACAGGCCAACACCTCACAGTACTTCACTTTGTCCCAAGCTTGCAATTCAGATGTCTTTTTGGTGTGAGTTTGATTATCTATTGTTTTGGTGAGTTACATATGAAACCATGACTTGAAGGGCAAAAAAAAGTTACTAACCTTTCATCACCTGCATCTTTTTACTTGGCCAACAAACACAACCACATCTGGATTCCACCATGGTAGGTTGGAACTCTGCACTCTTAGGGTTTTGGGAGAACATGGTGGTGGTCAGGCTGGTGGTCACTGAAACTGAGCAAAATGAAATTTAAATCCTGTATAAATAGTATGGTTAGCAAACAGCATCCAAATTGGTGCTAATGAAGACCTGGAATGAAGACCTGGAATGGAGATCTGGGATATGGAATGGAGACCCTTATATTCAGCTACACCAATGGCATTGCCAACTGGAACATTTTTTGCCTGTGAGGGTTGCATTGTCAAATTCCTTTCCTTGCTTCTTGCTATGCCTTGCCAACCCACTGCTCACCATATGCCTCATCATCACTATGGCCATTGCAGCCAAGGATTCCCTACACTTGCTGGGGTTTGACACCACATTGGACATTCTCCACATTGCTAGGCTGCCATGCTGTGAAGGTCTACAGGCAGGCAGCAAGCTATCAATAATCAGGGCAACATCATGCAAGAAGATGTAGACTTGCCTGATGGTGAGGTTGAATCCTGAGACTTGGTGTGGGATGAGGGTGAGTTGGATAGCCTTGATGGCCCTGGGTTTGCTGGTCAGGGTGCTCTAGAACTGCCACAACCTGAACCACAGCAACCTGAACTGCAATGATACACATACATATGAGTATGATTAAGGACCTGCTGCTAAGATCCTTGGTTACAGTCCAACGGTATTCAAAACTATGAAAGACATCCAGGAAACTACTGGACAAGGCACATATTCTCCATTTGCAGACTGCAAGGAATGGGAATTAGCAGATTGGTTGATTAGAAATATCAACCAGCATGCCACTGATGAGTTTCTGAAACTCTCAATAGTAAGTAATAATTTTGCTAGTCTAACACCAAGCACTTACCCTGACCCTGGCTACTTGCAGACATGGAGTTGGACACAGCCAAGTTACCAGAGTAAGTATAAATTTATGAAGCTCATAGATCAGCTACCAATGGGGTCTGAATGGCACTGTGAGCTCATGCACATCCATGGTGATGACAAAACTCACAGAGTGGACCAAGATCCAGGCAATAATGGAGCTGACAGGGGCAATGATGAAGAACTTGAGTTTTGGCTGTGCAATCCTGTTGCCTGTATTCAGGAATTACTTGGAAATCCAGCATTTCACAACAAGTTAGCTTATGCACCTGAGAAGTGTACACTGATCCACAAGCACAAACCCACTGGTATGATGAGATGTAAACCAGAGAATGGTGGTGGGAAACCCAGGTAAGTATCTGGATAAGTGTCTATCAGCTCAAATGTACCTTGAACAATGTACTTAGACCCATTTGCCTGTGGGGGCCACCATTGCACCTGTGATTCTAGCATCTGATAAGACCCATTTATCAAGATTTAAGGGCAATAAGGTTGCATGGCCAGTCTACCTCATAATTGATAACATCTCAAAAGAAGTCTGTCATCAGCCAGGACACCATACTTCAATTTTATTGGAATACATACTGGTTGCAAAGGTAGATATGGATGTGTTTGAGAACCATTCAGTGGCGGGCTACCGCCTGTTCCACTACTGCATGAGGTTAATGCTGCAGCCTCTGGTGGCTGCAGGACACAAGGGTGTAGAGACTGTGTGCAAATGGGCATATCAGGTGGGTCTATCTGATACTTGCAGCATTCATTGGGGACCACCCAGAACAGTGCTTGGACCATGGCATGTTGTGCTGAGAACCACTGCCCAAAGTGTCATGTGCTGACTGACCAACAGGGTGCAAACACTCAATTCCCACTATGCAATCAAGAGCAAACATCACATGTTCTCCATGCACAAGCCTCTGGTCAATATCCCCTGAGTTTGTTGCTGAGGGCCTTTACTCCGTCTTTTCACCCTTTTGGGCTGATCTTCCTCACACCAACATCTTCATGTGTATAATCTCTGACATCCTCCACCAGCTCCACCAGGGGCTCTTCAAGGATCACCTCAAGAAGTGGTGCACAGCTATCATGGGGAAAAAATGTTTTGATTGCCAGTTTCATGTGATGTCCATCCACCCCAGGCTCCACTATTCCAAGAAGGGCATCTCTAAGATTATGCAGTGGACTGGTGCTGACAACAAACAGCTCCAGAGAGTCTTTGTGACTGTGCTCATTGGAACAATGCTGAGCCATGATGTCATTTGAGCCAGCCATGCACTGCTTGACTTCATCAATCTAGCACAGTACTAGTCTCACACAGACAAAACATTGCAGGGTTTACAGTGTGCACTCAATGAGTTCCACACACTTAAGAAGGCATTCATTGATCTTGGGTGCCACAAGCACTTTAATCTCCCCAAATTTCACTTGCTGTATCACTATGTTGACTTCATAAGGCTGTTTGGTAGCCTGGACAGCTTCAACACTGAAAACTCAAAGTGTCTCCATATATGTAGATTATGCCAAGAAGGCTTATGCTGCAAGTAATTGGAAGGACTATGTGATACAGATGGCAAAATGGCTAACCCACCAGGAAGCTGTCATGTGGTTCAAGATGTATCTGACATGGTGCCTAGGTGGTTCACTCTCAGATTGCTCTGCAGGTGGGTATGATGATGACAGTGACAGTGGTTCCACTACATGTCCCAGCCAAGCATTAACCCTCACAACACCATACTGCATTGACCTCTGTCCATATGGTGACAACAGCAATGCCAGTTCTGCTACATGTCCCAGCTGAGCATTAACCCTCACAACACCATATTGCATCACCCTCTATCCTCATTTTTCCAAGAAGTCAGTGCTGTATCTCATGTGAAACCATGGTACTGTCAGCTTCATGACTGTGCTACAGAGTTTTGTGGCCAACCTAGGCCCACAAGGGGGTCATAACTTCCAGCCAGTGCTCCATGATTGCTTTGACTGCTTCAGCAACATCAGGATTCCTTTACAGCCATTAGAACATTTATGCAACAGCAGCATGGCCAGGATATGCTCTCATCCAGAATGTGCCAATGGACCTCACAAACCTCCCACTGCAGCATGATGGGACACTGTCCTTGTGCAGGTCAACAAAGAGCAGTGAAATGAAGGGAGGTTTCATGGTAAGTAGTTAATCAGAACAGACTCTGAAAGATAAGACTGACGTTTGCTTGCAGGACTTTGTGTAGCTGAAGTTCATGTGATATTCACACTACTGCCTCACCTCAGTTTATTTCCTCACCCTCTCACATATACAGTGACCTCCAAAACCATTGCAATGTTTAACCCTGATGTGGTGCGCGAAGCACACCACCAACACCTGTGGGAATTTCGCTTAGCTTTGGTGGAAACAAACAAAGAAGATACACATACAAATATCATGTCTGAGTTTGAAATAGTTCACACACTTCTTTCTTCCCAACCACATTATCATGAGATCCATTTCTTCTACTCAAAAAAACA
The DNA here is from genome assembly GCA_038092555.1 of Boletus subgraveolens. Classification (NCBI taxonomy): domain Eukaryota; kingdom Fungi; phylum Basidiomycota; class Agaricomycetes; order Boletales; family Boletaceae; genus Boletus; species Boletus subgraveolens. The sequence goes on from JBBPQP010000702.1 coordinate 18,697, forward strand.
CTATCCTC
>JBBPQP010000703.1:0-18632 GCA_038092555.1 Boletus subgraveolens
GTCCATCTTCATCTGCCGTTACATAGCAGGCTGCGTGGTGTGCCAACAAAACAAAGTGAACACCCACCCCACCCACCCCCCCCTTCACCCTATCCCCTCTGGGGCATCCTGCCCCTTCCAACACCTATCCATGGACCTGATTACCGGACTCCCTCTGTCCGGACATGTCAATTCTGTCCTGGCCATGGTCGACCATGGGCTAACAAAGGGGGTGATCTGCATCCCATGTTCTAAGTCAATCTCTGCTGAAGGGATAGCCAAGCTCTTCTTTGTCCATGTCTTCCCCCACTTTGGCCTCCACGACAAAGTTATCTTCAACCGAGGCCCCCAGTTCAGTTTGGCCTTTGCCAAAGAATTAGCATGCCTCCTTCAATACAACATAGCCCTATCCACCACATATCATCCACAGACTGATGGAGAAACTGAACGGGTCAACCAGGAACTCAAAACCTATCTATACCTCTTCTGCCAAACCAACCCTTCCACCTGGCCGGAAGCCCTCCCTTTAGCCGAGTTCCACCATAATTCCATGACACACTCCACAACTAATGACTCCCCCTTTCATCTGATGATGGGGTACCACCCTCACTCATACCTGAAGATCGGCCCCACTTTCGTTCAGGCGGTACAGGACCACCTCAAAGATTTAAGCTCCTTCCGAGATGAAGCCTCTGCCTCTCTCAAAAAAGCTAGGAAGATTATGGCAAACTGATCAAAAGGGAAATTCACTCCATTCAAACAAGGCCAAGCCATCTGGCTTGAAGCCACCAATCTCCCACTCAACTTGAATAAGAAATTGGCCCCGAAATGACATGGCCCCTTTGAAATCAAGAGAGTCATATCCGATCTTGCTTATGAATTGGCCCTCCCCAAACAATGGAAAATCCACCCCGTCTTCCATGCCTCCCTCTTGTCTCCATTCATCAAAACTGATGAACACAGATCCAACTTTCCCCATCCACCATCAGATCTAGACCACAGAGAAGAAGAATACAAAATAGATCACATCCTAAACCACAAAGGGCAAGCCCGATCAAGACAGTACCTCACTGCCTGGAGAGGCTATCCACTCTCCGAAGCAACCTGGGAACCAGAACAGAACTTCAGGAATGCCCAAGAAATTCTAAAGGAATATAAAAAGACCCATCACCTCGACTAAAATTCCCCATGCCCTTGTTGTATCAATCTGAGATCCCTAAAGCCCTCGAACTCTCAAAAGAAAACCTAGACTTCCTCTGAAAGAACTTCCTCAAGGGAGAAATTCTCACCCCAACACTCTTGAATGAAGCTGTCCGCCACTGCTACCAACACTCCTGCTTCTGCAAGTTCGATTACCGCCCCTTCCATTACTCCTATTAGATGTCCCTCAAACCTCCTGTCCCTGACACTCCCCCTATCTGAGTCCATCACCTTTCCCCCTTGCTCTGAAAGGTCACCTTTGCTGTAGTCCTCCAAGCCACCACCTTCAACAGTTTTCTCAGAACTCATTATGCCATCAATGGATCCCAATTTCTATTTGGCTTGGTTGGGATGTATCAAAGAATATACCTACATTACCAGTTCTTTCTCCAGAACAACTCCAGATATGGCACCAGCTCCTTTGACTTTGCCCTCGTTGAATCCCTCCTCACTATATGAAGCAATGTCCTGGACCTTCTCTTCACAGCTGGATTCAGCTGGGTCATCAATGATATTCCCCCCGAACAATTTGCCTTCGTCATTCACCCCATGCTCTCCACCATCACCCCTGAAGAATGCAGGACATACCTATCAGAATCAATCGTCCCCCCAAATCCCCCCATTTATCCCAGTAACCTCTTTACCAGTACATGGCCCAACCCATCTCCTAGAAGATCTGGGGAACCTGACTCTCTTCTTCTGATCTGAGTTCCTCCCCCTGGTCCTCCTTGACCACCTACCCTGTTCTCACCCACTATCAATATGGGTCAAGAAGAACCGAGTGGACCAGAAAACCATTTCCCTACTCCCACCAACAGCCGTCAAATCCTCCAAGACATCATCAATTCAGTGGCACGGATGCGAATACAGCCAACTACCCTCGGACCTGGAGAGTCTATTACCCCCACTCGAGTGTCCACTGGCATCAGTGTGGGTAGAGGGAGACACGGCAGACACCCTGCTCGCATTTGCTTCATCTGTGGAAGCACCGACCATCTACAATGGGAATGCCCTCACCACATCCCTGACTGAAGCCCATCTTCCCCCTTTTCCAACACCAACCCCTGGGACTTCAAAGTGAATGAGGGTGATCAATCCGGCCCCAATCAGGGTTAGGTGAATCAAGGACAATTCACCATACAATGGGGGTATTGTTATGAGATGGACCTGACCAGAACTGGTTCCAGTCGGAACTGCTCTCTTCTGATTGGAACGACCTCTAGTCATTCCCTTTCCTCCCTGCCCAATTTGCTACTTACCCAATTTATCCTCTACTCCTTGTTCATCGGCATATGGACCTCATTTTCACCTCCTCTCTGATCGGACTTACTCTGATCAGATCGTAGTTCCTAGATCTTCATCATCATCTCTATTGTTCTCTCATTTAGACTTGTTCTTTTGTTTTCCCAGTTCAGTGACTCCCTTAAGTATAAAAACCCTATCTTAGTCATAGAAGTAGCTCCAAGCTAGTTCTATGCAATTCTATATATCTCCTGGCGTTTCTACCAATCCTAGTCTTCGTTCCACTCAAGAGTGAATGCTAGAACTCCTTTAGGAGAAGTCATCTCTTTGTAAGAGTCCCTTTTATCATCGGAATCATCAGAACCATCAGAACCAACCAGAAGTGCCCGGAAGGACACTGGTGTAACACCTACCAATTCTGTATACCTATGTCAATGATTGCCAGCACATCAGGCTCTCAGAGTGCCCAGCTGATCCACCAACCTTGGAACTGACTTCCTTGAACTCTCTTCAACAAGATGTTGGAGGCACCTGAGATATCCTCCCATCCACTCCACTTCCCAGATCCACCAGCCAGACTGGTGAACCACATCCAATACTACAAGGAAATAATTGAAGAGAATGACAAAGGATATGTTGCTGTACTCCAAGAGATCCCAAGATTCTTCATCCAAGATTGAATTCCACTCTGCTCACTAGTCCTAGTCATAGTGAACCTAGTGGAGGCCAGCCACCATGCATTTAGAGTCAACATTGATCTGTGGGCACATGGTTTCAATTTCAACTTTATTGGAGTACCTTTCAACCAACAATTTGCAACCTCAATAGATTCATATTCCTACAATGATGAAATACTAGCCTCAGTTTATGAAGGTGCCAGCTTTACTTTTCCTGTTTTTTCTTATTGGGATATGGCTTACACCTCAGTCCATCACTGTGGCTGGGAGATCCTCAACTGAGACCACGACTGGTATAACCAGGATTTCAGACTCTGTCTACAAGCCTTAATTCCCAATTATCCAATTCCATCCATCACTGACCTCTGTCTGGCATTCAATACCCCAGTGAATGTCTATCACCCTAACTTGGAAGAAGACACCTGGAATGGATAAGTGGTACAATCTTTGCCAAATGCAAGATGATGGACCATATGACAGGAATCTGTGGGACATCCCCACACAGTGGGCCTGGAATGTTCACATGGATATGGTTTGGCAGAACAATTTCAATCATTTGACTCATCTCTTTTGGAGAGATCATACAGAGCTGATTGCACACTTCCAACAGAACTCTGATCCTAGGGATTCCGCTTGCTTTATCACCACTTATTTAAGCAAGGTGAATATTCTTCACTCCACCTCAGATCGCATAGCCACTGTCATTCTCTGTCATCAAGACCTACTCCATGGCAGACAGATTGAACTTATTAGATGACAAGTGAGAACACTATGATCTGAAGTGTGCAGACTTGTCCATCTATGAGGCATGGATGACCAAGGAGTTCAGGACCTTAATCAAGAGGCTGATCTATTGTTGGCCTGCCCTGGTGTGGTTAGGCAGTTGATATGTATGTTTCATCAGCAATGATCATTTTGATTCACTTCCCTATTCTTTAAAGAAATGGACTCTTTCTTATTTAGGGATCAATCTTTCTTCTAATTGGATAATAGATCCTTCACAAGGTTGTGCTAAACTTGACATTTGCATGACATTTCACATTCACAGGGATTCCTGATGATGATGATGATATATTGAATTACAATTATCAACAACCACTTGTATTTGCATCCTTTCTCTCCTATGCTCCTATACCATTACCCAAGTGGTACTAAGACTGTGAAGGTTTACAAGAGCATTGGACATTCTACTCCTGGAACATTATCCAAGCTGACAGTAGTATAGTATCCAGATATGCTCATCCTTATGAACAGATTGTATATGAGGAACAAATCCCTTCTCAATTATTCTATTCATGACCACCACCAGTGATAACAGAACCAACAAGGAGTGTGGTTACCTTTATGGAACCAATGATGACACTATCATTTTCTCTTCCTCCTCTTAGGATTGATCCAAATGCTGACGAAAACTTTTTGTTTTTTATGGTTGCTTTTTGTCTTTCACTCTAAACAAGTACCATGGCTGGTGTCATCAAACTCAACTCTTCTATCACTTCCAGGCTTCAACATCTCATAGAGCCATCAAACTACTATGCATGGTCCTCCTCATTGATCAACTGATGAAGGACATATTCTATGATGTGACCAAGGGTTATGCACCAATGTGGGACACCATGGATATGAATGACAGAATGTTGAGCTTGTCTACCATCACACCATTCAACTATCATTCCATCTATCCAACTGCCACCATCCTTAACAGTGGAGAGGCTCTGGCAGCTTCTTCCTCCTCCTCTTGTTATGATTCATTGCACCCCTATTCTTTTCCCTTGAAACCTGTGCCCTAGTCTTCCTACACTTCCTTGAATCCAGACCTACACTTGCCCAGTGTACCTACAAACCTCCATGTTCCCTTGAACCCAGACCTATATTCATCTAGCACATCTCCTTCATTTATCTCTCATTGAACCTGTACCTGCCAAACATACCCACAAAACCCTTAACACCTCCCTTGTTTAACCCCATCGAACCCTCATGTACATCTGTGACCTCCCATCTCTAAAACTCCCATAACCACATTAAGCACCTTGACCACCTCATGCCCACTTTGACATCTCATCACCTCATCACCTCATCACTTCATCACCTCAGCACCTTGTCACATCTCCACATCACCTGAGACTCCTCATTCTTCATCACAAAACCTCCATAGATCCAGATCCCCTCTATCCTGGGTTTCCACTCTCCTGAGTCCTTTTATTGATTGTATCTTTGGGACTCCTCATATCTCACCTCCTCCACCTGGAATCCCCACCTCTGAGTCTTCCTGTCAATCAGGACTCCTCATATCTTACCTACTCATGAACCTCCTAAGTCACCCCATGACCAAGTCATGATCCATACAACCCCTATGCATGCACATTCACTGATAACATGTTTCTTCCAAGTCATTGTCCTCTTTTGTCAGATGTCTCACATCCTCCTCATTGTATACCCCACTTCCTTGTCACATGGACATTACATACATGGTGCAACCCTGCTTCACATTCATGCATGTTACAATTGTCCACTGACACTATTCTTTTCTTCATTTCTTTTCGTGCATGTTATATCTTTTGTTTCTTTTTATGGCAGACCTTTGGTTCAAACCCTCGAACCACCATATGTTTTCTCTTTCTTTCTTTTGCTGACTTAATCCTTTCTATCCATCAATTTCTACAACATTCCATCATCAGTCAGCATGATATTACCAAGCACTCCTCTTTATTCTATGAAGTTCTATTTTCCTTTGTTTGTCTTGTTCTCTTTAAAGTACTATAAAAACCCTTGTAGCTCTACCTTGTATTCCCCAAGTTAGACCTACTTGGATATAACTTTCCTTGTCCTTGATCCCTGCTCAATAAGTCGTCATTGAACTTCTGAGTCAACACTTCTTCTCCTTTGTCGCCCCTTAGCTGTGTGGCATCCCTTGTCTCTGCCAGCGGAAGCCCCCTGGTTGTACCACCTAGTCAGAAGCCCTACTAGGAAGTCCTTGTCAAGACCGTTGTCTCAACCCTTGTCGACCTTCGACCTCAATCGTACCACCTAGTCAGAGCCCCACTAGGAAGTCCTTGTTGAGACTGTCGTCTCAACCCTTGTCTACCTTCGACCTCAACTTCAGTACAGACCATCATGTGTGACTGACCATGACTGACTGAGTCTACAACTGCCTCTGTTTGAGTCGATCGTAACAATGCACTTCTCCTATTATGGTCATAACTATGAAAACCTTTTCATCATATTCTTTTTCTTTATCTTATCTTATCGGATCACATGACAAGGTCACATGTGCTCATCTGACACCAGTTTTATTTATTCTTCACAAGTGATCACAGACACTGGCACTAGGAATGCTTTCACTTCTTTACTTCTTATTCTTTCCTAATCAAATCTGAGACCCAATCCTGATATGGTTATATTATTCACACAGTAATTACCATCATATGCTTCTCTTCCATTCTGCCACACAACATGTGCACATCATGCCTTTAATCTCCACTCCTTCCATTATGCATGGCCTTTTGCCTCATGTTATTAATCTCTGTCATTATACAATTTCCTTATTTATATTATATATCAAACATGTGCATACAATAGTATGAATATATAAACCAGACAAGCTATGACTGGCATCCCCAGTCTAGTCTCTTTGGATCTTACAATCTTTAGCAGGACTCTTGAGACCCTAAGGTTTACTTCCATTTTTCCACTCCATTTCTAGTAGTTTCATGTGACCTAAAGCATTAGTGCTAAGGGTTATTTCATCTCCTGCATGTGTCTATTCCCCTTTGACAATCCTAGACCCTTCACCCTTTGCCCCACTTTGTCAGCAACCCTTGCTTTGCCTATATATATCTTCGTCTTTGCCCTATGATACTTTAACCTTGACCTACCTAAAATCCCCTTCAAGCCTAAAACCCCAGTGTATTGACCTAGACCTTTAAACCCTGGATATGCCACCTTGTTTGCTTCCATCATCCTCCTGATCTTGATTTGAGTGACCATCATCATCATCTAGTCAAGTTCACCTCTCATCATACTAGCAACAGGAAGAATCCATCCAGTACCCAGCCTGGATATTCAATGCCCTGATGGATATCATTTAGGTCTATGCTTGGGCCTTCCTGGATCCAAGCACAACACCTCTGCTTCCATCTCTTGTTCCTTTCCAGTCCATTCTGGTTCAGTTGCCTCCATCTGAATCAGGAACTAGCTTAACCAACAGGATTAGAGTTTTACCCACAGGAAACCAAAATGGTTACTATGGAGATATGTGGAGATGTGTTGATGGGACTTGGAAACATGGCTTAGATAGCTACCAGATTTCTAGATGGGACAGTACTGACTTCTACCCTGGATATATTGACAAAGAATGTGATTTTGATTTTGACTGGTACTCATAATTGACACCAGTGGTTTCTACCACCAAGACAACTGAGATTGCTTCTGCAGAAATAGGTGATTCATTCAACCAAGATTACTGGATGATTGATAGTGGTTGTATCTATCATATCACTCCATATCTCAAGGATTTATTAATCTTCATGAAAATGAACAAATAGCCTCTGCAGCTAATGGATCATTGTTGAAGATGATAGGACCAGGAACCATTATCCTGAGGCCCAAGGGCTTAAAACCAATAGTGCTCCACAATGTCTGGTACATACCTGATGCTTCACACAGACTTTTATTAGTTAACTCCCTTACAAAAAGAAGTTACCAATGTACTACAATCAACAAAGAGACCAAGATTTGGAACAGTGAAGGAGCATTGGCAATACAGGCATCTGCTTTGCTGCCAAACAATCTACTTCATTGGTTTCACTTGTTTCCAAGCAAACATGGAATAGGTGGCTGTTACGGACCTGCTGGATTCTACTTGGGAGGCATGCTCCAAGGATCTTCTACTCATCTTGCTATTGATGAATGCTGATAGTTGAGACTGCTGAGGTTATCAAAGACTTCAAGGAGTTCCCAAAAGAAGAGCCAGACAAAGGGTAGATTTAGCTGAGGAGCTCAGAGGTAGAGCTCGGGGTTTATATACAGGTGTAAAGCTGTGCTACTGAAAGGGGAACATCTATAAAGAGGCGACAATGGAAAGACTAACTGAGGGAACAATGAGAAAAGGTGTAGCTGAGGCAGTACTCTAAGTAAAGGGCGTTGCTAAGGGACATCTATTGTCAAATGGAATATGGTTAGCCAAAGAGGAGAGAAAGATATCAACAAGGTAAAGGAATACTAAGAAAGGGGGGGACTGTGGAGGACATCCGATGAATGGGGAATGTCCGATGATGAGGGATATCCAATAAGGAAGGATATCCGATGGTGGAGGATGTCTGATGCAAACGGTCTCTCGAAGGAGGAGTAGACAAGATAAAGGAATGCTAGAAATGGATAGGAACAGTAGAGGATGTCGGAAGGTGGAGTCTCCGATGATGGAGGACATCCAACAGAGGATGTTTGACAATGGAGGATATACGATACAGATGATCTCTTGATGTTAGAGGATTGGGAAGGGTAATGACTAGAGAGCGAGTCAGGAGGGAATAACCGGGAATGACTAGGTCTGGAGATAAGCCAGACTAGGATGGAAGGGAAATCGATGATGTTGGAAGGTTCCACTGCTAGTAGTGTCATCCGACTACATCGGCACTAGTGATCACAGCAGAATGCTGGAGAGATAGATCATCATGGTTCCAAGAGGTGGTTCTGATCGGAACCGGTTCCATTCCAGATCTGAGGTTGGTTGTAGATGGGTAGGTGTTCGTTCCGAGCAGTTCTGGCTTGGGAAGAGATCTGGAACAAGGTGATACGTGGGGATCAAGGCTTGTCTCAAGTGGTTCCGGTAGGAAGCTGGGTTTGTAGGGACGGATAGGTCAGGTAGATGAGGGCAGTAGGTGGCTATCGCCAGGGACTAGGTATTTTGTAACAGTGGCTCCTTACAAAAAAACTTCCTAGATTCATATGATCTCTGGCATCAAAGATTTGGACATGTGTCAAAGAATGCCATATGATATCTTCCAGTAAAAACCAATAGTGTACCACTTCTTTCTATACCTTCAGACACAAAATCTTCTGCTCCCTGCAAAGGTTGTCAATTGGGTAAAAAGCATCAAAAACCATTCCCATTCTCTGAAAAACATGCAAATAGAGTTTTATCTCTTGTCCACACTGACTTGTATGCTATGCTGACTTTGTCACATAACCACAACAGATGGTTTATGACTTTTATAGATGATTATTCTGGATATATTACAATTGTGCTTTGAAACACAAATGAGATGCCTTTGATACTATGATGAAGCTCATTGCTTGCACTGAACATGAGACTGGCTATACTCTCCTTACCCTATGTTTGGACTAAGGGGGGGAATATCTAAATGAGAACATGAAAGCATTCCTCATGTTGAAAGGAATCACACATCAGACTTCTGTTTCTTGTACCCCTCAACAAAATGGTTGAGCAGAGTGTATTAACCAAACACTTATGGAGAAGGCAAAAGCATTACAGTGATTCCAAAAACCCTTTCCATGTTTGCTCTGATTGGAGTGTGTGAGATGTACTGCCAGATAGCATGGGAATTATGCTTAGCTTTGGTGGAGTTATAAGTAGTACATACTCACAGCTACAATACTACCCCCTAGGTCATGTGATTTGGTCCACATTCCAGAGAGACATAATCAATTCAAAACAGCAATACAGTACCATAGAAAGGGTTTTTTCACTTTTGAAATAACAGAGGTATTTGAATATTATCAGTACTTGGTATAGCCTTCTGTTGCTCTAAGCACTGCCTGAACCCTTCTAGGCATGCTTTCAATCAATTTCTGACACTTCTCAACTGGTATCCTATCTCACTCCACTTGAACCCTTTCCCACAATTCATGAATCCCATTGGGGAGGTTTTCATGCTCTGCAAGCCTCCCCTTAAGACAATCCCAGGGGTGTTCAATAGGGTTGAGGTCAGGAGGCTGTGCAGGTCAAACCATAGTGCTGAATTCTTGCTCCTCTAGCCAGTTCTTGATCTTCCTGCAAGTATGCTTGGAGTCATTGTCCTGCTAAAAGATGGTATCAGAAGGATTGAGACCATAACACTCCAGGGTTTGCTGGAGCTCATTCTTCAAAATCTGAAGATAGAAGTTCCCATCCATCCTACAATCAATCTTGATAGTAAATCCAATGCCCTCTCAAGTCATACAGCCCCACATTATCAAAGAACCTCCTCCAAACTTGAGGATTCCATCCACCAATCTATCACTAAGCCCCTCACCTGCCCTTTTCCATGCCCATTTGTGCCCATCTGATCCTAGGCAATTGATTTTAGTCTCATCAGACCATATTACCCTCTTTCAGTCCTCTGGAGTCCAATCCTTGTGGGCATAGGCAAAGTCCAAACAAGCTTTGTGATGCCTAGGAGAGAGAAAGGGGTGTTTGGACTTCACCATAGCCTTCATACCAGCTTTCTTTGAGTGAAGGCAAATGGTATTGGCAGAGAGGGGTTGGTTGGTGATGGTGGTAAGGGCTTTGGTCACTTGGACAGCATTTTCAGCTTTGCCAGAGATAATGGAATGTTGGGCATGTTGAATGTTGGTAGGGGAAAGCTTGGAAGGATGACCTCCAACAGCTTTGAAAAGGGCAGAATGCTCTTTGGAGCAAAGTTTGGATATAGTGGAAGGGCTAACACCAGTTTGCTTGGCAATAGCTTCACCAAAACAGCCAGCATCAAGCAATAAAAGAATAGAGCTTTGTTGAGCAAGAGAGGGGGATCTAACCATGATGGTGATTGAGAATCAAGAAATGTGTGAACTTTTTTAAACTCAGACATACTATTTACATGTATATTTTTGTTTGTACTAACAAACAATGGCAAATATTCAATGATTTGACTAAGATCCTAGTCATCAATTCAAAAGTGAAAAAGCCCTTTCCATGATATTGCTGTTTTGAATTGATCATATCTCTTTGGCATATGGACCAAACCACATGACTTAGGAGGCAATATTGTAGCTGTGAGTATGTACTATTTATAACTCCACCAAAGCTAAGCGTAATTCCCACGCTGTCTGGAAGTACACCTCACACACTCCAATCAGAGCAAACATGGAAAGAGTTTTTGAAGTCACTGTATGACTTCATGCTTGTCTACCACCATCCTTCTGGCAAGACATGGTAGAAACAGCCATCCACATCTATAACTGTCAACCAATGTGTCATCATAATTGAACAACTCCTATTTCCAAATGGAATGGGAAGACACCAGATATATCATACTTCAAAGTCTTCAAGTCCAAAGCCTATGTCTTCATTCCCAAAGAGGACCAACCCAACAAGCTTTATCCCAAGTCTGAAGTTATGATCTTCCTTGGATATGAATAAGGATCCAAAGCATATCACTTTTGGAGTCCTTCCAAGAGATCAATTGTTGTATCAGCAACAGCCACATTTGATAAATCTACCTTTCCTAATTGTTTCAAGGAGAAAGACAAATCTGCCTCAATCAAAATCCCAACCAATGACCTTGATGAACAAGAAAACAATCTGGATAATAGATCTCATCCATCTATTCTGCCTAGTGGACTCAATGAGTGTTATAGTTTTTCCCTACTACCAGATTATCCCGCTAGTGACTTGCCTCTCCCCACGCAACTATGATTAATGCTTACACTGGAACCACCCAGAAGCACCAACGACCTCTCCTACCATGAAACTCCCCTACTCATTCCAACTCTCCACTAGCCATAATGGCCTCATGCCCTCTACAACTTCTACTCCCTCTATTCCAATTGGATCCAGCTCTATATTGGAATACCTCCATCCCACCCCACATGGAGACCTTACCCTTCTCCAATGATCTCATCAAACCTGGCATATGAGTCATCCCCTCCTTTTCTAACATTGGAACTATCAATATTTCCCTTAGGACCTTCTATGCTCCCCAGGTTGTTACCCCCTTCTCTGCTCATCATGGGCATTCCCCTTAACCCCTATGTAGCCTTACCACTCCCATTCCCATCAGCCCCATGTACAACAGTTGGTTTCACCTTGCTGCACACTTGTATCACCATACTACCTTGTCCAATTTCCTTCCTCATATAGACATTTCCTTATGTAGCTTAGCACAGCTTCACAAATGTATATAAACCCCAGGCTCTAGTAGAGTAGCTCCCCAGCTAGTTCTACACATTCCTTTTTCCTATCAAAGATACCTTTTTATGTCCTCTCACTTGGATTTCTATAAGCCTTAGCCTATCTCTCAATAGGTGGTAATAAGCCTGAAAACCCCAAGATATGTTGTCACTACAATACAAGCAACCTCATTGGCATTGCTCCTGCATCAGGAGAGGCTTTGAACATCAAGAATTCAGAAGTGTCATAACAATGAGGACACTTCTTGGACCACTATTCCCCTTATTCCACTGGTACCTCTGCATCTCAATCAAGATCCCAATGGTGCCAAACAGCCACCACAACCTCCTCCTCCTCCTTCTCATCTGTCTGCTGATGATGACAAAAAGACACCTCCAAATCCTCCTCCTCAACAACCTATCCTCAATGACTATTACAAAAGCAACTTTCCCATGAGATCTTCATCTTATAATCCACTTTCACAATATGAATCAGCTCAACCACCTTCTCTACCAGAAACTGTTCTTGGTAGAAGACAAAGGGGAGATTCTGAGCAAGGGAGAGAAGTTCCACTTTCAGGATATCTCATATCACCTAATCATCAACAAGTTCCACCCATCCCATTACCACAACCAATACCAGGTACTGGTAGAGGACCTTATCCTCTCAGACAAGGACCTGGACCACATCATTTACAATGAGTTAGGATTGTCCCAGATAACACCTATGGTGATCACCCATCAGTAGACATCAAATGAGACATCAATTGAGGAAGACCATTGCCAGAACCTGTTCCAAGACTGGAACCAGCTCCAACACCAACCAATGAGGAAGGACTAGAGAAACTATACAGCAACACCTTCTATTCTTTCTTACTAAATGAAGCACAAGCTCTCGTACTTCCAAGACATTACTGGAATATCTTAAAATAGCCCAAGGGAGAAAGAAAGAAATGGTATAGTGCTTGTGAGGATGAATTCAAATCTCTACTAGAGAGAAAGGTCTGGGATCTTGCAGATTTACCACCAGGTCATCAACCCATAAAAAAAAATGGATATTCACTAAGAAAAGCAATGGTTATTACAAAGCTTGCTTTGTCACAAAAGGCATTACACAAGTCTTTGGGATCAATTTCAAAGAAACCTTTTCACCAGTAGCCCAGTTTGAAACTGTTCATCTTCTGTTAGCTTTAGCCGCCCTTGAAGATTGGGATATCAAAGTACTAGATGTGAAGACTGCTTTCCTCTTTGGAGAGCTTGATGAAGAAATATATATGGAACAACCAGAAGGTTTCATCATCAAATGCCAGGAGAAGAAAGTTTGTCACTTGAATCAAGCCATTTATGGTCTCAAACAAGCTGTGTTGCAATGGAACAAAGCAATGCACAAAACTGTCCTGAAGTTTGGTGTTCATTGAATACATTCAGATCCAGGAGTTTATGTTTATTTCCATGGTGATAATATAGTGGTTATTGTCACTGTAATGATCACTCAAAGAGTAACCACTAGCCAGACAACTGTCTTGCAATGTACACCAACTACTGGCAGAGAGAATAGAGTTGTAGTCCTTAATCAAAGGTTGCAATTCTGAACCATAGATGCCAGGTGCACACAAATAACAAGTGGATTAGACTGGAGTGCTATGATATAAAGTACAGGTTTATATATGAGAGAGATGAGTGCATGGACCAAGTGCTGTAAATAGTAATTGCCTAAGATGGTCAAAGTAAAAAAGCATTGTGTGAGAATGAGAAGTTAATGATGGGAAAAAGAAGAATGACATTGCGAGAGAAGAGCGGAAATTAAATACATGTGTCATGATGTCATTGTTGGTCATGTGATCTTTTCCATGGTCACATGTAATGCATCAAATAATATGAAGTGAAATGATGGATGTAGCTAGATTTGAAAAAGTTTGAAAATATTATATATCATAACACTACTTCTTTTTTAAGCCTCAAATTCCAGACAAGTCCCATAAAAGTTTGATTTGGTATATTTTTCATATAATGAAAATAGAGATTGAAAATCAGCCATAGATAGTCTGCAGAGTTTTCTAGGTGTGGATGGGTTTTGATGGTGGAAATCCACTACTGCATCTGGAGCAGTGTTAATAATGTCAGCAGTTTCCCAGGTGTGGTCTGTTTCATTGTAACCCTTCCAGTGAACCAAATACTGTAGCTTCCTTTTTACAAAGTGTGATCCTGTGATGTAATATATTTCAAACTGTTCTTCTCCTTTTTCATCTATTTCTATCGCATCAGGTCATTGTACTGGTTGACCTGGTAAGGTTTCTTGATAAGGTTTGATTCAAGAGATGTTGATGGTAGGATGAATATGTATTGTGTTGGGGAGAACAAGTTCTACAGCATTTGAAAGGACTCTTTTGATTCGATAAGGTCCAATCCGTTTTTGTGTTAGCTTTTTTGCCATATAAGGTAGCTTTAGTTTGTTTATTGATAGCCAGATCTGCTGACCAATAGAATACTCTAGTGTTTCTGACCTTCTTTTGTCAGCAAACTGCTTCATTCTTTCTCTAGATTCATTGAGGACTTGTTCTACTTCTTTGTGGGATTGGCCAATCTCTTTGCCAAACTCAGTGCCTGGACCTGTCACTTTCCCTTTGAAGCCCATGCATGGGGCATAGTTATGTGTGATAGTGAATGGGATGTCAGACATTTGCAAAGTCCCATTGCAACAGTGATCCATTGTGATGCAGGTGGTGATGATATTGTAACATGATTTGTTGATCACATGTGATGTATAGTGGCTCAAAAAAGTGTCCCAATGTCTGGCTATTTTGCAAAAAGTTGATATTTGCAAGAGACTCAAAAGGCATTAGCTCTAACCCTTGCAGGGTCATCAATAGCCCTAACCCTTGCCTTGAATCTGAGCGATTGGTCATGTGATTTGGTTGCCATGGCACTGAGATATAACCATATTAAAATGACATGTCATTGGGACACTTTTTTGAGCAACATTTCTATTCTACAATTTTAGTATTTTGTATGCCCTCCCTTTGCTTTTATCACTGCCTCTAGTCTTCTAGCCATGCTTTCTATTAATATTTGACACTCCTCAACCTCTATCTTGCCCCATTCCACTCCAATTCTCTCCCAAAGCTCCCAAACTCCTCTTGGTGGTGTTGCATAGCTGTTGAGCTTCTTTTTGAGGATTTGCCAGAAATGCTCAATGGGATTAAGGTCTGGAGATTGTGCTGGCCAATCAAGAACCTTGATCTCTTGAGATTCCAGCCACTTCTTGGCTCTTTTAGAGGTGTGCTTGGGATCATTATCTTATTGAAAGATGATGCTCTCCTCAGAGATTCCAGAATATTCCATGGTAGGAAGCAGATTATCCTCCAAAATGGAGACATACTGCTCAGCATTCATCCTCCCTTCTACCTCTGCAAGAATGCCCACTCCATTCCAACCCATGCATCCCCAAACCATCAAGGAACCTCCTCCAAACTTGACTGTTCCCTGCACTTCCTTGTCTTGCAAAGGTTTTCCTGCCACTTTCCATACATACTTCCTTCCATCTGACCCAATCCTGTTGATCTTGGTCTCATCTGACCAGATGACCCTAGTCCAGTCCTCCACAGTCCAGTGTTGGTGCTTGAGTGCAAAGGCTAGCCTATGTTGCCTATACCTAACAGACAAGAGTGGTTTCTTTTTCTTGACCACAGCCTTTAGAGATGCAGACTTGAGCACATTTCTAACAGTTTGGGAAGAGACAGGAGAGGAGAGTGCAGAATTGATGAGATGGGTTGCCTGGACAGCATTTTCAACCCTGCCAGAGGTGATACTAGAGACAATTCTCCTTTTATCAATAGAAGAAAGCTTGGAAGGACATCCTAATTTGATGTTTTCCTTGCCTGGATGGATCTCTTTGATAACCCTGGCCACAGTAGACTTCCCCAGACCAGTTTTGGAGGATATTTTCCTAGCAGAAAGGCCAGATTCAGAGAGAAAAAGAATATTGGCTCTAGTAGAGGCAGAAATGGGTTTCATGATGAAGTAGGGTTAGCTGGGTGGTATCCCTGCCCTTTATATCACTCAGAATTATGTAAGTTACATAATTAGATAGGGTTGAAGCACAGCATCCATCAGAATCTTATGTTATTTACTAAATAATGACTGACAACATCAGGGTCAAATAAGTGTTCCAATGACATGTCATTTTAATATGGTTATATCTCAGTGCCATGGAAACCAAATCACATGACCAATTGCTCAGATTCAGGGCAAGGGTTAGGGCTATTGATGACCCTGCAAGGGTTAGAGCTAATACCTTTTGGGTCTCTTGCAAATGTCAGCTCTTTGCAAAATAGCCAAACATTGGGACACTTTTTTGAGCCACTGTAACAATGCTGTCACAATTGCACTACAATCAGTGCTATCGTGCCCACTCTCCTCAATAACACTCATAATCATCTCTGTGGCCACTACAGGCCACCAGATCCTGTCTATATCCCCATGTCCATATTCCATTCCACACATGCCCAAATCTGGAGTGAAAGGCTGCTGCAAATTCTGTAACAAGGAGTTCAATGCCCATGGCCTTGCAACACATCAGCGCTTGTGTCAAAAGGTCATGCAAGACCGTCTAAAGGACAAGAAGCTGGCAAGGAAGCTAAGAAAGACCAAGAAGAAAGGTAGGTGTGTTTCACCTAACAAACCACAACTCACTGTCTCATAGATGCCTCTATGCCCAGACCATTCAGGTATGGTGTGCCAATGCAAAGTGGTTCAGAACAACATATGTCACCCTATGCATCATCTTGTGTGCTATCTGTTGTTATGGCACAATAGACTTTCCTAAGGTCCAAGGCTCTCTCAGAATGAGAGAGTGGCTGAAGAAGTGTGACATTGATATTTTGTGGCAACAATGTATCTTGGGATCTTCAGGCTTATTATCACCTATTGAGGAGTAGGCTAAGATTTATAGAGATTCAAGAAGAAAGACCTTTGTTAGGGAAGTAGCCAGGAATGTGCAGAATTAGCTGGGGAGCTATTCTGGTAGAGCCCAGGGTTTATATACAGGTGTAAAGCTATGCTGCACTATATAGGGAAGTATCTATATGGAGTAGGCATAAAGGAGTCAGTACTAAGGTACAAAGACATAGCAAGGTGAAATCTATTGTTATACAGGAAAGGTAATGGTCATATCAAGGAGAAAACTATTGTTGTACAAAGATGGCCAAGGGGTGATGGAGTCAAAGCAGGTGTTACGGTTTTGGCACCCCCCCGGTCTTTTTCCTTCCCCTCAGACCTCATGGCCACTACCTACCCTCCCTGTCCTGGACCATCCGCTCTGGCACATTCTCTCGCTTGCTTACGCTCGATGACACTGTCATGCAATGGCCCAGCGTCGCCTCTCTGGCACCCTCCCCTCGGTGCCTCTTGGACATAGCCACCCTCCTATGTCCTGTCCGGGATCTTCCCTGGATCCTCCCCGAATCCTCCCTGGATCCTCCCCCGGGATCTTCCCACCCTCCACCTCCTTTAGGGCCGCCTCACGCCCTTCGGATCTCTCCGGCTCTGCCTTGCACAGCCCGACTCGGCACTACCCCTTCAGTGCCCCTTTTGCACAGCCGCCCTCCTGTGCCTCTCTGGATCTTCCCCGCACTGCCCTACAGTGCCCCTCGGATCCCTTCCCTGCACAGCCATCCCCCTGTGCTCTCCTCGGCGATCCCCACCTCAGTTGAGGCCAGATCTCTCCTCAACACTGCCTCATCTCCTCGTGTTGCGCCACGACCTCACCCCACCCTTGTGACCACTCACGTGCCATCTCAACGCGTCGCGCCACGCTGATTCCCACAATGTGTCCTTACGCTCGTGAACTTCCCACGCAGGACACCTCCTGCCTAATCGGGCGATACCTCGCCATACTGGTTCCAGGTCTCCTTTTGCGGATACGGACTCTTACTATACTAGGTTAGACTGCGCACGGACCACCTTACCTAACTGGGATATACCTGCCCTAAAGCCCTTACGGCCAGGATATATAAGTTCGAGCTCCTCTCGAACCCCTCCTTCTCTCTAACCTTGATCTGACACCTAAAGTGTACACCTTACCAGTACTCTTGTGGTAATCATCATCCATTCCCTGCAACACTCCCTTGCTTGCTCTCCACCTCGCCCTCCCCTCTTTCCTCCTTCATTGAAGGACTCCGTTGACACACCTAGCGTCCCCCGCTAGGTTCCCAAGGACGAGTAACTCTATTACTCTTCCTCACCAACAGCCCACCATCGTTGGTTAGTCTCTAGGTTCTCCACTCCAGTTAGGAGAACTCGTCCACCTCGATGACGACCTCGTTATCCGTCGCCCTCCCCAAGGTCAAGGTCATCCGACCTTCTCTGTCTAGGACTCCTAGTTGTCGTCTATCTCGGAGTACTACTCCTAGTACTCCTCGTCACTTG
>JBBPQP010000704.1:0-18624 GCA_038092555.1 Boletus subgraveolens
GTGGGGGTTCCGCGTGGGGTGTGGGGACGAGTGGCGGAGCCGGAGGTACCACGGGAACGGGAACGGGAACGGGAACGGGAACGGGGAGGTGGAACGTGGTGGCAAAATCGGCGCTGGGAGCGACGGGATCGGGGAGTGCGACGCCTACCCGTGTGCCTTCGCCTGCGGGGGAAGTGGTGAGATCGCGCGAGGTTTCGCCTCGTTCGAGCTGGTTGTCTTTGTCTGGGGTTGGGACTGGTGGCGCGAGTACAGGTGCGGGGACAAGGGGAGGTGTGTGGGTGTCCCCGTCTGTACGGGCACAGCGGGAAAGGGAGAGTGCTATGACGGTTCCGAGTCAGGGTGGGACTGCGCCTGTGGTAGGTGCCGTCGAGGTTGGTGCTGGTACTGGTACTGGTGTTGTGCAAGCGGTCGGGGACGTACCCGACGATTGGGAAGACGACGTGTAGATGATGTAGAATGGCATTGGCAATGTTTTCTGGTTTGGCCGGCCCGTTCACACTGCACAGTTTGGACCGATCTTGCGCGAGATGACCAGGATATCATGAACTAAGTTGGACAGAATTCTCTAATGGGTCTTGATGAGACCTCGGCGGTAACTAGGCAAATATTTCTGTCTGCGTCCCCTCGATTTGATCGTTTTGTTCCAAGGACTCAGTGTCTTCCCATGCGTATGAGAAGTTGAAAGAACAAAAGTGGACACCCGGACCCGGCATACTTATCCTCACTTGCTTTACCCTCAACGGAGCGGAAAGCGTAACAGAAATAGAAAAAAACCGGCTCCTTGAAGGTATTAGTCTCCCAAGACCGGACCCAAAACTTCGAGATCAGAAGACGGTCGTTCCGTACCTTGAAGGCGTACGACGAAATGCAGCCTGGCCATTTGATTGGCTTGGATCGTCATGTTCTCTTCCAACGAAGTTTGGACTCGGAAAGTCCTATAATGGTGTACGTCGTCAGTGCGGGATCACCGACTCCTAGTTCATGCGAATTCTTCTTCAAGACGGCTCGGCACCGACACATCACTCCCGGGGGGCTCTTGAAAAAAAATCGACGGGCGATTTGGGGTATCTGTATCGCCAGCCGAGGATAACCCTACACAGCCGTTTTCTCTATCCCCTTCCTCCCTCACTCCCACTCTGTCCGCGCCTCGCTCTGGCTTGCGCCGACATTCAGGATCGTCCTTGGGAAATTGGTTCAGATATACATATCATATTACGTACGAGTTCTTGACAATTTTATCTCGGTTCTGGTCAATTCAACAACTCGAGAGCGATCCACGGCGGGTTGAACTTGAAAGACAAGTGCTGATCACGCTGAAACCTCGAGGAGGGTGGGTGTGCGAGTACTAAGGCCACATGCACGAGGGAAAAGAAATCTGGTTCAACGGTCGGTTCAACCAAAGCTCCGACTCCCTCCGTTTTCTGAAGCCCGGCGGATAAACTGTTGAAAAACCTTTTGCATTGATTCTTGAGAGGTACTTACTATTTAAACCTTGTCCTTCCCAGCCGCTAACCTTGTTTTCTTTTTCTTTTTCAATTGTTCGGTTAACAACTATTAGACTTTGAATTCGAGTTCTGAGGTCGTTTGTACTTTTGGCGGTGTTGCTATCAATACATGCTAGCCGTCGAAAGAGAGCCGAAGAGGCTATACGATAGGGCATTCCAGGAAGAACCCTCATCTACCGCCAGCGCTGTCCGTATTCCTTTGTTCCCTCGTTGAAAGGTCGATTCATTAACCCCGAGCACGTCTCATCCGAGGATCATGACGAACAAACACAAAATATCTATCGGATGAATTCGGGGACTTCGCGCTCCATGCATGCCTCGGGTTGCCATGGTAAGTCAAGGAACAAGAGTGCTATGTTTAAGGGTCTCATCGACATGTCCATGTGCAAACCCAATCCAACCCGAGTCAGGCATGCATCCTGGCCTTTATTGTGCTGATTGTCTCTTAAACCCGCCCTTCTCGGCTAATAGACCAAACTCCATTTGGCGCTTTCTTCTCACTCCGTGGTCTTCGTCGAACCAACAGGTGCCTTAATAAAGGTGTGTGTGTGGACGAGTGCACGAAGGAACCCTCACCTCGGTACGCGTGGGACAGATATCAGACCAATGGTCAAGGCTCGAGCTCAAATTCAAGCCGTTGTGTACCTGGGCAGGTTCGCGGGTATAAGTGTCTTGCGAATTTCGGTACGGTTCGGCGTTTTAGTGCACTCCGCGATTTCCTCGAAACCGTACACGGCAGCCACCCCGTATTCTTTGGGGGCGAAAAACGTCGCACACACAACACCGACATTTTTCCCATTGGACAGATTTTTCTCTTGGCAAAGAATGCGAGGCTGTGGACACGAAACAATGATCGGAGGACTCAGATGTTGTGTACAGATGGCATAAATAACCACCCATCTCATTGAATTTAAATAAAGACGGTTCATGGACCCAATCCCAAGCGTCCCGAGTCCCTTTATTTCGAAAGCGTTTTTAATTCGTCGGAACGAGCGTATGAAATCGATTTTTTTATCCAACCACATATTTCTTTTTCTGAGAGCGTCATGATTCATGTCCTCGGACAGACTTCTTCGGAGTCCGGACAGTGCTCCATGATGCATGGTGTGTGCACGAGGCCATTCTTGTTATGAACAATTCCTTCGCTTTCACGACCAATCGTTTTATCCATCCCGCAGTGAGATCTCAAGCCCTTTTCCCTGAACTACGCACCGGGGGAGTGGGGGAGGTTCTTCAAGAATACGACGCACGCCTCTGTTCGATTTTGATAACAAAACCACCCCTCGAACGTCACCGCGTTATCGCTCGATGACTCCAGGTACGTTCGAAGACGCCACCCGGTGCTGATTGACATCCTGTGTCGGACCTGAATTATCTCAAGAGACTATGACTGCATGTGACCCAGTTGCGAGCCCGTGAAACCCGCCCTTCAGGAAGCTCAGCGATTCGTTCCGACCTTCGGATACAATCAAGAATGAAAGCATCGTGAGTCTGAACACATGACATGGTATTCCATTCAGAGTGGACTGTAGCCACACCGGCGCGAAAGTATCTAAGTGCATGAAGGGTGTACAAGCCAACGCCGCCGGGAGCTACAACGGGGCCACTATTAAATACAGAAACAAGCGGTGATACAATGACCAGGGAAAGAGACTCTGAAGAGAAATCTAGGGGGATGGTGTACAAAGAAGGAAGCCTGCACTCATATATATAGCCGTGTCTTCGGTGCCCACCACTTCACACACCAACGATGGAGATAGATGCCTCGATGGGGCTGAGTTGGGAATCCAAAGTGTTTGGAGGTGCGGATGAACGAGATAGTTGTTGTCCCAGTGTCTAAAGGTAGAGATGAGGACGAAGAACGATGGTAATGATGCGATGTCACGGACCACAATATCACCATCTTGCAACAACGTTTGGTGCTGTATTCGGATACCGTTCACGTAAGTTCCATACGCCGAGGAACGATCTCTGATGAGGACCTGAGTCTGCTTATCAGCATCTGATGGAGAACGAAAGAGAAAGTTGGCGAAACCTGTTTCCCCTGTATCCAGACTTCCGCATGTGGCATACTCAACGAAAGGGGACCGCTCGGGAAGATGCCGTTGGACGGCGAAGGTGCGTTACTGGATTGGGATTCCAACTGTATTCTGACTTTGTCCGAGAGTGACAATTGTTTGTTTTCAAAGGGGAAGCTGGCTGAGGTAGGAGTGAATGAAACAGTGGGTAGAGCGTTGAAGTTCATCGTGGTGAACGATTGGTTAGCTGAGCAGATCTGAGGTGGAGAAGAACGGGGACCTGGATGAAGGTACGGATGGATTTCCTCTCGGCTTTATACCTGTATCGAAACACCGGTATCCCCGGATGCGATACACTGAGGTATTCAAGACATGTAGCACCGCAACAGACGGAGAGAGCCACAAGGTCGGGTGTGTTTCGGAACTGTGGGTCCAGAGGCCGTGCAAATAACAACCCTGGATTCGCGAGTGCGAAGCACAGGAACGGTGGGTGCTCGTACCAAGTTTATACTCTTCTCCGTCAGTGTGACCAATGTTGATTTACTCCAACGGCACACCACTGGTGGGAGTAACATTACGCAACAAAATAGGTGACCGGATAAGTGGCCTGGAGAGGTACACGACCTCGTGGAATCAATCCTGCCCACACCAGCGCTGATTCCTTCCATTCTAGACGATATTGAGGTCCGTTGGCAATGAGTCGAAGCAGCTTCCAGATCGGGATAATCCGCAATAATGGCAAACCCATCGATGAAGGTAACCAGAGGTTTTCGGAGATCCGAACTGTAAAATAGCATGGAAGATCATGCAGGGAACTTATATCCACTTCGATTGTGTGTGGGAGCAGAGCAGGAGTCAATAGCTATACCAGTTGACCAGAAAGGCTTTCGAGGACTGTTTGCAATATTCGAGTCAGAGAAACGGAGAATCCGATGAAGGGTACTCGCGCCGTGTGATCGATACTCCCTGGAGATAATCATTGGCACATGTCAACCACGCCGCCGGTCCAGAGTCAGACGAACGGCGTGATGGGGTGGTATGCATAATCTAAACCTTCTTAGCGAGTCCGGATCCGTTCTTCTGGTTTAGGTGAAGTGGCTTTACCTGTAGAGTCGGGTATCTTGTCATTACAATCTCGAGGTCCTCGAGTCTGACAGTCTGTGCCGTGCCCTTGAACTTCGATTGCGGCGGAGGTAGCCTTAGTTAGAGTGTCAATGAGCACGTGACTTACCGTAATTATTTTTCCGACTCTTCGCAAATTGCATAGTGAGTCTGACAACTCTCGTGTGAGCTTCAAGTCAAGGGTCAGTTCTGTCAAGGACCGTCTCAAGTTCAAGTACTTTGTAGCTCACCATGTCTCGTCTTCCCCGAGCTCTCAATTCCCTGCTTCGGCCTTCTCAGAGTTCATTAAAAGCCTCGGCACTCGCGCCACCCCGGACACCACCAGTGCACGTCAATTTCTCGACGCGACATACCGACTCTACCCCAGAAGACTACCTATCGTCCTACACCGCTTCAAGGGCGTCAGATGACGACGCGCGTTTCGCTGCTCATCTTAGTTCCGTCTTTCCGACCTTGGAGTTTCCTCCGGAGTTAGCAAGGCGAATACTCACTCATGGCAGTCACAAAGCTGCTATTCATGGGCACAACGGTCGCCTGGGGTTCATCGGTGAGTATTTATTAATCGAGAAATGCCTTTCTCTTGCTCGTGATTGACGTTTGCTTCTATAATACGAACATCGATAGGCCGCCGTGTCCTAGAATCATATTACCTATTGTTCATCCACGAAGTTGCACAAGGCCGTCCACACCACGATTATGAACGCTTAACTTCACGAGCACTAAACACGTATTTCTTGGGAGAACATGTTGCACCTCTGTGGTCTCTTGGTCGTGTGCTTCTCTGGGTCCCAACAGCCCCTAAGGAAACTCTCCGGGCCACTCAAACACAAAATCGTGATTCCGAACTGACCGAGGCGCTGACAGCATCTCCCGGTATCGCAAAGAGTGTTGGGCTTTATAAGGTGATGGGTGAAGCTGTTCAGGCTGTGGTGGGGGGTGTTTATCACCAATTTGTATGTTCTCAGCTTCCATTGCAGCGGCGCCTGCAGTCTTGATGACGTGTCGGTAATCCTTTGATTTGTCGCGATGTATAGGGTGGCTCCGTTGCTCATCAATTATTCCACACGCGAATACTTCCCCACCTTTTGCTGCCAGGGAGATCAAGCGGGGTTCCCGAGGAGTTTCATGCTACAGCGTTACGAATTTGTGAACGTATGGGCGGTCCAGAAAGCGAGCTGGTACATCATTTAAACATCCCTGACGAACATGTACCTGCATCACCCAAGAGGAAGGTCGCGTGAGCCATTTTTTCTTCATTCTTATCTGAGCGAACAAGGGCTTACATATAAAGCAGCGCCGCTGGAATATAACCCTTTCCATGTTCACTTGGTTGAATTATTGAGTCGTATCTCGGAACCCAAAATTTGCTACAGTCTATATCTTTTTAATTGGACATACAACTCTCGAATTCCAAGGCACGAACTCTATGGGTGTCTTGTCCATAAGCCGGTCATGGTGGATTGACACGTATGACAGTCCGTTGAGATCCTATTCACGAAGCAAGCAACTGTTTGGGCAGCTTAGGACCAGTGCAACGTCAATAGCCCGACGGCTAGCACATTCAGCCGTCGAGCTTTCCTGCTCATTTCGGTTCTGTTAATTAATCAATTGACTGCCTCTTCTCCCCATTCTATCTACGCAGGTGAATAAACTTTCAAACTTGGAAGAGCATATTGCTTATCCATTTCGCCGTTCCTCACTTGCCTCGTTCGTTGGCCTCGTGTATCAATATTGTTCTACACGAGGCCGCGGGCCGCGGCTAGGTTTGTATAGAGGACCGCATCTTGAGAAATCGACAATGTATGTTCTCGTGAAGCGGCAATGTGACCATATGGCCCAGAATTCGCTGTGTAATCGTGACTCACGATGTACAAGCTGCGAAAGACGTACTGCACCCATCCTGCACAGCTCTTCTATGAGAGTGATGACAGGGTTGCGTGTGCCAGTACTTTTTGAATCCTTTCTGATCAGTGCGGGAGAGCATACCATCTGTTTACGTCTCTCACACACTCGCCGGGGCTCTAGTCGACCAACAGATGGGGTTGTTTCGTCTCACAGTGGAGCGGAACTTGTGCGTATTCCGATATCGGACATGGGCGTAGCGGCGATATGTCATGGCGCTGTCCTCGTTTGAATTGAGTACAGGTTCGGATCTTCGGCGAGGCAACAAGATTCTGAATCTTATCTTCAGCTGGCGTGTGTCAACTCAAGCGAGCACCGTGTCGCGGCATTGATCGATGATATGAGGGACATGTTGAAGCAGAAGGTTAACACTAACCTCGTAGTCGCCGTCGTGTCGCTAAAATCGAGGCGCAAAGCCGCGAGGTTCCATTTCCAAAACCTCATCCCAGAATTCTCATGGTGGAGAGTCTATTGATTCGCGTTGCGTTTTGGAGGGCACTCGTGATGTAACAACCTGAAGGCAATGGTGTGGAAGGCCGACTCTCGGAGATATACTTCAGGACATTGCCGCTGGGACGCACCAGTGGTGACCCACACTATCACATTATTGATTTGATTAACATGCTCCACAACCCCTTATCCAGACGGGGAATGAGTTGGCTTTTCGTTGTCACTCCCTGAGGCGAGTCAGTAAGTACGCGTAATTCTTCTATTCCGCCCTTTGGCTGGCCAAATATCACATATATTGGCCGCTTTCAACTTTTCAGCCGAGCTCCGTCTTCCGCGAGACACGACGAAGAATTGTGGCGTGTTCCTTGCGTGTTCCTGGCACGTATCCCAAATGAGCCTTTGCGGGGCCCATCACCTGAAGACCCTCTTCCTCAGCTTTGAAATCACCTCCGTAAATGGACCGCATGAGATCGGATCATAGATAAGGCTGTAATACCATGCGCTGTCTGATGGTCCCACCTCGCCGCTGCTTCCATTTTTCCGACGTATGTCTCCGCCCTGAGCAATACAGGCCCCTTGATGACGCGATGGATGGGGCATCTCAAGTAAAGAATCCTCCTCCTATTCGAAGCCACTCTCCCACGTCCCTTTTCTCTCCTGTACGACTACAGAGCGCGACAAAACGTTGGCGGTCGCTTTTGGGCCCCCAACTTGGGTGACTTCAAGGTCGATTCAAAGACGAGTCCGTCGGACTCGAACTCGGTCCCACTGAAGGGTTCTGAGGGGGGGTTCGAACAGCAACATTAATGGCGTCTCATATCCCTGCGACGTATCGATGCCTTGCACGATCTCATTTTTGCCAATCAGGTCAGTTCCTCTGGTTTGGACGGGTAGACCGCCACTCGCGGCAAGGTGCGTCCTGATCACGTAAGAACTATTCGAGGGATCTTGGTCATGCAAATATCAATATCAAGATAGACCCGGCCACGAGTTGCAAAGGTCCCTCCAACCTCCTCTGGATGGTCTGGGAAATTGGTGTGTTGTGATTCGATTTCGGGCCCACTTGACGGAAATAATTGAATTCTATCGTAGCTTTTTCCAAACGTGGGTTAGGGACGTTTTTTTCACAAGGGCGAAATAACTGGTGAGATGGCCGAGCGGTCTAAGGCGCCAGACTAAGGACTAGGTCATCAGATGACCATGGAATATCTGGTCCGAAAGGGCGTGGGTTCGAATCCCACTCTCATCACAACTTTTTGATCATTCGATTTTTTTTTTTTTTTCATTTGATGCTGTTGACGAGCAGACAGGGCGCAACAATGTTATCGACGATCTTTGCATCCTTATAGATTCCTTTTGCCATCAATTTCACTGGTGAGATGGCCGAGCGGTCTAAGGCGCCAGACTAAGGATCAGGTCATTAGATGACCAAGTACATCTGGTCCGAAAGGGCGTGGGTTCGAATCCCACTCTCATCACATCTTTTTTGCAGGTTGCACATTTCATTGACTCTAAGCGACAGAATGCATTTTTATATTGTATTTTTCTCTTTTTGCGATAATCCTCGACTATATGGGTTTCACCACCACACAAGTCCGTAGCTGTAGCTGTAAGAACGATCTGCAGTACATACGCCGAGATGATGAAGTTGGGGCGAACAGCAATCGGGTAGATCGTGATGTCCCTCGGACGGTTTACTTGGTGGATGTGGCTGTATCGTGATCAAAGCGAGCGAATTGGCAGTCGTGCTTGTGAGGAACCTTTCAAGGCCACCGGGTGTATGTCACTCGTTACAAGACCGCCGTTAAACACGAAGCGGACGACACCTTGACGGTGATCAAGGCGAAGGTTGTTCTCGAATCTGTCTCGCATGATTAGATTCTATATCGCAGTGAAGTTCGCCTAGATGTGTTTCATTTAGTCTCCCCGAACCATACCCAAAACTTCGCGATCAGAAGTCAGTCGCTCGGATCGTATGTACATAGTTCGACTCCATCGTATTTGTATCGCGACTTATGTTTCCCCTGGGACTATAGCTCTTTTGTAGTATGCACGATCTGCTTTACTATGATAAACGTCCGCCTCCACAGCTCAGAGATTAATTATCATTGTGGCGATTTCCTAAGGAATCGCTGGTAATACCAGCCTGAGTGTCGGCAACAAAAACCATGATCTACACGATAATCAAATGAGCAAGGCTTACTCTGAGCAAAACCAATGATTTGATATGAGTTATTGGTCAAGCTGCAACTCGAGAAGGCTGGCTGCTGTGATCAATCTCCGGTCCCGGGCCGGTCGGTTCCATTCGACGTATGTCGACGATATAAGGATGGACGAACTAGACCGATATGAGACACCGATCTAGCAAAATGGAGATGGTGGAGTACACAGATCAGTAGTCATTCTCAGCACGATCCCAACTGGGGTGACTATGATGGTTCGCTGGGGCTGAGTACTGAGGGCGCGTAGTATGAAACAGTCAGCGGTTCATGCAACGAAACGGAGCCAAGGAAACCTTCACGCAAAAGCGAGAAGTAAAAGGCCACAAGCGGGGTGCGGCAGAAGTTGATGTTCACTCTCAAACGCCGCTTGGCGAGGATCATCCCGCCTGCGCGGGCCAGGTGTAGTATCATATCTTCCGTGATAAACTTCCAGGTTGAACATTTGAACAATGAATAGAACACTGTTCATCGTGGGCACTGGGCAGTACTATCATTCGACCAGAGTTGCAAAGCCTTTCACAAATTTTAAGAATAGCGCTTCAGCTACTCACCCGGTCGCTATCGGCATGGTACAATTACTCATAGAATCGTCAGCTACTTGACCACACTTCCCGGGGTTGATCCATTGAGAGGCTGGAGCAGCGACAGCGTTTTACTGCGTCGACGTCGAAAAGAACAAGAGTCGCAAAATGTTGTTGCAGTGTGTCACACAACAAATCTGAGTCCCGGAACTTTCTCCGCAAGTCGATGCCGACAACGCCCTCGATGCCGAGGCGGAGCCTGAACCATGCCGACAACGTGATTTCCATCTACGGTCATGGTGTCGATTTCCCCCCTCATATCTTTTATCCTCGCTGTCATTCGAATGCGGATCCCTGGGGAATATGAAGGAATATGCTGTCCCAATGGTAGCTACATGGTCTAATTTGTTTGTGTGCCTGGTTGCGTTGCGGGATCTCTCGGATCCAGGCCTTTTTTCTCGAAATATACTGCTGCTACATAACACTCTTTCTGCAACTACGTCACCATTTTTGCTCAAACAAATTCCTCCAAGTATAACATTGGATATATACGGTTGTCTGATGGTGAAACTCGAGCTTTGCAACCCCGGCCCGGTTTGCAACTCAAATCAAGTTCGCGAAATGATGCTCGAACAGCGTGCAGCATCTGAATACCGTTATAGGCTTGCACCTTGTGGAACATCATCGTGGGGTATGCGCCAGTCAGGTGGGCATCGAATTCCGAACGTTGATCCCCGAATAAAGTGGAATACTCCTCACTTGGAAATGGAACTCTAGCCATTGGAGGGATCCTCACGCTGAATATAAAAGGGAGAAGAATGTTCGACGGGCAGCAACAAATTGTGGTCCTCACTTCCGTCATTCTCGACGCTCTGCATGGTTGTCCTGAACTCGTGTCACTCATTTTATTCATGGTTGCGATATCGCTGTCTCGACATTGATGTGCACCGTTGTGTACAGCTACAGCATAGATTGCAACAACTAGATTGCGACTATTTCATCTCGTGTGAAACGAGATGAAGTTGTTGCAATCTTGGAGCTTGTGAACTCTCTTGAGGGTACATTGTCGTAACCCGTGTTCTTCCTCGTTCTTGTTCACTTTAGCGGAGACAACATCTCCAATCCATACAGTGTTCGGGCCATTGGTGCGACTATACCTCGTTACATCATGGAATGGCGCTGAACCATGGCTAGTGGCGTTTTCAGTGAGTGTCACAGGACAAGTTTTATTACCTGTTTCCTGAATAAATATTGGCTGAAAGTCAGTTCCTGAATGGTTGCGGTCAGTTGTGCGTCAAGCATCCTCTTCCTTTCCCATGATTGCGTGTCACTCACCGTCCGATAGTCGCTCTGGAATAGCTACCACAAAGTGTCGCGGTGACTGTATGGTTGCCGAGTGTGTGGATTTTGGCGGGTCTACGATCCCTCGTTGACTCCATCCAGTAACCTGCTTGGTCTGAGGCATGGATGCAATTGTTAGCCTGCCTCTGAACCGATCACGTGCGAGTAGTTTGATCTCTGATTCCCGTCAGTGGAACGCTGAGAAACGAATACAGGCTCACTACGCTACCCTTCTATGGCGTCGTTCCCATGCCTTGGAATGGAAATTCATCTAAACTCAAGTTATGAGTGGCCTTTTGGCTCTTTCGTTCAGCATTGGCATTGTGTATGTCGCGGCGAGGACTTCAAATCGTTCCAATTGGTTATGGCTGAAGTGACGACCTTGATCGGGAGTGGAATCGAGATTGGTTACCTCTACATGATCATTGGGGGTTAGTCAAGAAATGTATGTGAGGACGAGCCTTGGTGTGGAGGGTTGAACAAGACGGAGAGTGAAGTAGTGCAGGATGCCACAACCCGTGTTCTGATGATTGGTGTGGTTCGGCGGCCGTTTGATTAGCCGATGCCTCCACAGGCGTTTCCTTGCCGTGTTGCATACGGTATGGATTCGAGATGGGGGGCCTGGGAACAAATTGACCTTCGAGTCATCAGGGATATGAATTCGATCCTCACCGTATATTCATCTTTTCTCCAGAAAAGTTCGTCACGAAACCAAAAAAAAGAGGAAAAGATCGAGCGGAATAAGGAACGGAAGAAGATCATGAAAGGGGCTGGATCGCAGTGACATCTGTGCCATGATCACACTTTGTAGCATTCTGGTCCATTCGACATGGTCGCATTTTGTCGTACGGATGATATTCGGGATTCTTTCAGAGTCAGACATCTTTGAAGGAGAAAGGGTATACGTTGACCTTCATGGCCCTATCCTGACCGGATTTTTCGGAGAACCAGGCTGGGATGGGCACGATGGCTGAAGACATGAAGTCTAAAGACAACGCATGTAGGGCGGTAGTGAAACAATTATCCGCGCACGGCATCGCATTGCTTGCTCCGAGAATTTGACGAGGGTAGGGTTCGAACCGGCGCTGAAGATTAGAAAATAAAAATTTGATGAGAGTGGGATTCGAACCCACGCCCTTTCGGACCAGATATACTTGGTCATCTAATGACCTGATCCTTAGTCTGGCGCCTTAGACCGCTCGGCCATCTCACCTTGTACGAGCAGCGCTGGAAAGATCGCATATGTGCTGATTGATGTGACCATCACGTGTCACAGCCGAACCACACTCCGAAAGACCGACGCAGCTTTGCAAGCGTCGTCCACACGAGTTGGTAGCACCGGACGGTCCAACATGGCCTCTGCATACTATGAATTCTACAGAGGATCATCGTACGTCTAACATTTTACTTGGTCGAACAACGATTCCTACAATGGCCTTGATAGCATTGGCATGGCTCTTACAGACTCGCTGGACGAGCTCATTACGAGCGGCGCCATTACGCCGCAGCTGGCGATGAAGGTTTTGCAACAGGTTCTCCATGTGGCATCACCGCCCTACGCAGTTCACTAATGATCACAATCATAGTTTGACAAATCCCTCGCAGACACGATGGTGAAGCAGGTGAAAACCAAGACGACGCTCAAAGTACATTCTCCTTTGCTCGAGTGGCATTGGACTGCTTCTTTTTTTTTTGGTGCGCTGATGCAGTTATGAGTTTACAGGGTCACTTGCATACGTATCGTCTGTGTGACGACGTGTGGACGTTTATCGTCAAAAACCCGTCTTTCAAAATGGAGTCGAACGAGATGGTGTCGGCACCACGAATAAAGATTATTGCATGCAAGAATGGAGATGCGATAGAAGCTGGAAAGAAGTGACATACCTGCGAGTATTGTACCATAGAGGTCTTGTAATTAGCTCGCTGTGGTCCCTGGACGAGTTATACATCCGGTGCCAGTCTGTTGCTGTGGAATGGAGGCGTGCAATGCGAGCGGAAAGCTGTGGATGGACCCCCCCTAAGGGACGTGCTTAAGCTTGGTACTGCACACGTGCTCATAAACTTCCCATCCCCTTCGGGTTCTTTATCTCCTCCTCTTCCCCCTCGACACCCGCGACACCCGTGATGAATCCCCTCAACCTTCCAGAACCTCCAACAGATTCAAGTGTCTCCGAAGCTCGTAGAGCTCTCCAAATACAACGTCAAGAGTTCTCGCAACTCTCCGACCGGATAACTTCGGCAGAGGATGCCCTCGCGCAGATCGTCGCCGACAGGAAGCGCACAATTCGAGAGATGCAACGCGAACAAAATGTGTTGGAAGAAAAAATAAAGCACACCATGGCGTATATATCGCCCATACGACGGCTGCCCCACGAACTCCTCCGCCATATCTTCATGTTCAACTTTGACAACCACCCTTGTTGTGCTTGGATCCTCGCTTCTGTCTGCGTCTTATGGCGCAGACTGGCTCTATCAATACCTAGGTTATGGTCCAAGGTGAGTGTCGAGTTTTCTTTGACGTGCGCCGGGTCCGGGTGCGTCTTCTATTCCCCACATCTATATTGGCGCTCGGGTTATGTTTATCGATGATAAAACGTATTGTTCACTCAACCTTGCGCCGACTGACATCTCCTTTGAAATTCGTTGGGTAAACACTCCTTGCAACTATTTCGACGTACTGCGCTCTGCTTTTATCCCAGAAACTATATGACGAGCCACATATGCTATCCATTTTTGTTCACATGTGTATTGGAGCCGTTTGTCTGATCTTGCTGCCCAGATACGTCTCGTGACCAATCAGAGCGCGTCTCCAGATACCGTTCGACTCTGGCTCGAACGCTCCGGCGACAAAGTTCCCCTGGATATTGAAATCTACCTGCGGGTGAATGCAGGTTCGGCGGAGACTTCTAGTCGCACCCGAGCATCATCCCCTACACCCTGGATTCCACCGCCACCCAGCCCACCGACGCACTATGTCCTACCGCATCCTCCGCCGGGCACAGCCATCCTTTTACCCCCAGCACAAACACCGATCATTGTTCCTCAGTCCCCCTCCCACCATGATACCTGGGGAGCATCTCCTCCCCCTCCCCCAACGCGAAGTTGCCCGCAAGTGCAGCGCAACACGCACTGGGGACATATCGCGATCTTCTACCTGATTGAGCAGATGCACCGATGGCAACGGTTTGTCTTCCGATTTGACAAGCAATTTCCCTCGATGTCTGCACTCAAATCGATCAACGGTACGAGTCACACGGTTCACTGGGAATTTTCGCTTAATTGTGGGATGTAGGTGACGCTCCGATGTTATGCGAGTTTGAAATCTCGTGTGCGGAGACGATATACGCTACTGAATGGAGTTGGCTTCCCTGCACCGCTCCATCGACCCCCTCGGGGTTATCTCATCTGCAGTCGCTCATGCTGCATCATGTACCATTCAAGTGGTCCTCTCCCATCTTCAAAACCGATTTGCGCTCTCTCAACCTTCGTTCACTCCCATCCAACCATCTACCGCTTGATCGAGTTTTGCATATTATCTCGAGTAACCCAAATCTTGAATTCCTCACGCTACACTTTGCTGTCGTCCTGCCAGCTATCCTTCCGCTACACCCGACATCTCTACCAAAGCTACGCGAACTCACTTTTGGAGGCCATTATCACATGTCGACGCTTAGTGACACACTGATCCTCCCCGCATTGGATGTGCTCAATCTCGACATTGAAGCTCGGGATCCCATTGAAGATGTGATCACAAATCTGCTCCAGCGATCTAATAATCCCCCTGTTGCTCAGCTGTCGGTGTCATACGGAAACACCAACAGTTCGACGCTTTACTATGGTCCTGGAGGCATTGTCATCTCTTGGAATTTCTTGGCAGAAATGAATCACCTTCACTCGTTAAGTGTCGGTGGGACGCCCCTCGAACCATTCCTAGTGGCGCTAGGAATGCCCGAGGACGAGCAGACACACTGGCTCTGCCCCAATTTGACAACGGTGACGATGAAGAATTGTCATGCGCATCCGGATGGGATTGCGAAGCTTGTACAGCTTGTGGAGGCACGAAATCCAGAGACGGGGACTGCCACGATGGTGCACGGTGTGACACCGTCGAAACTACGGCAGGTCGAGTTGTACGACTGTGCGTCGGTGGGACAGGACGTTCTGGAGTGGTTGAAGAGGCGGGTGGACGAGGTGATCTGTGTCGAGCCATCTTATGGGAGATCTCCTTGACGTACTTGTCTGATGTGACGGAGGGTGGTTTGGTTTCGGGTTTTGTATATGCTCTTAGTACAATGTCATTGGTATTCCCGAGTTGTGTATTGATATTTTATGTGGAGGGTGTGAGCTGGGAAGAGGGCATCACCTGGATGATCCTGCCCATGCGATAAGCATGGTTGCTGGGATCCATACCTCGCACTGAGGCATAAAAAGCGCACTAGCCCCGCGGATGGGGTAGATTTGTTAAGCATTTTAAGTTTTGAACTCTCACCGGGGCGCCCGTTGACCAGGAACGTGGGACTGCTTCAATTATCAGAGGGTTGATGCATTCACATACCAATACCAGTCAAGGTTGTTGGGCCCAACTTGGGAGGGCAACTACATGGCCACTTGACAAACTGCGCATTTGTGATTTGAAGCGACATGCCGAAACGAGAAGGGCGAAAGGGTCTACCGTCGTATCAAAGATAAGCCGGGCCCGGATTCGGTTCATCTGTGATCAGAATTAAATGACGAGCTTGCCGTGCGGCGTCAAGGTGGACGGGATGCCAGAGGGTATACATATAGCGCCGCAACCCCAGCCCTGTCGTTTGGGTACATAGATAAGAGGTTCGTCGTCCCACCCAGTGGTGCCCAAGAACGACGTTCACCCTCAGTTCATCCCCCTTTTCTTTTCGCTCGAGTATAAACGACCTTTTTGTTCCTCGTCTTTTGTCAAGATGCCTGTACCGGTGCCAACAATCAAGTCGACAGAATGGGGTCATAATTTAAATAAAGCCAAACAGGGTTCATTGCCGGATGACATGGAGATCATGAGCAATCACAGGTCTGTCACGAACGTTCATCCCGACCCCGCAGCTCTTTTCTCATCGTTCCAAACAGCCTGCACGCACTTGTTCCTCAGTTACATCGCACACTCAAACACACATTTTTTGGCGAGCTGTTCCCGAAAGACGGCCACGTAGCGCAATTTTGGGGTGCCAGTATGATGCCTCTGAGTGGGCATGGCGCCGCACCAACGGAAAGTCTCCCACCCGGCACCGTACCGCTCCCGCCATTGCCCACCACATCCTACACCCCCATAGAATGGGACTGGGACGTCGAACGCGCAGACCGGAGACACGAGGCAAAAGCCGATGCTGCCATGCACGATGCACAACCCTTTCCAGTCGACCGAAGTGTCTTGAGGGACATATTACGCGAAAAGACCCACTGCGAAGTCGGGCGCATCACGTTTTTGAGCTCAGGCAAGTTGTTCCTTTCGTATTCGTGCTGCTCCTGAACGGCCACCCATCAGGAACGTTTCATAAAGTCTGTGGAGCTCAATGCGATGCCGTCATCAAAACTTACGTTGTGTTTCTTATCAGGCTTATCTGGTCACACTTGCGGACACGCGGCAATTGGTGGTCCGTGTTGCGCGTCGGTTCATGTCTCGGCTCAAGACGCAATCAGAGGTTGCAACGATGCAATACCTTCGCGAAAAGACATCTATACCGGTACCAGACGTATATTTTTACGATTCGAACCCCTATAACCGCCTGGGAGGCGAATATATCCTCATGTCCAAGGTCGGTCCTTGCAGTTGATGTTCACGCGTCCTTTGCTCATCACGTTGGTTGGTCGTCTAGGCATCGGGTATCCCGCTCGGTAGAGTGTATCACTCGATGTCCAACGAGCAACTCAAGATTCTATTCAAAAATGTAGCATCTCTCATAATACCTCTGTTCGCTCAGCGTTTCTCACATATAGGATCTCTCCATTTCCCCACATTATCCCGGTCAGTCTCATCACCAGTAAACTCATCCTCATCAACACCCACTGCAACCCATGTACAATACAAGCATTTTTCGTTATCGACAATCCCCACGCCAACGACGGTCCACACTGCCCGCGATCCCGCACGCGCCCCACCCGCTTCAGCACATGTTGGCCCCATTGTTTCCTGGCCCTTTTTCGGGTCTGGTCGGGGTGACCTCGCGCATCCGTCCGAGATCGATCGCGGGCCCTGGTCCTCAACACGATCCTATCTAGAGTCTTGTGTGCAGCGTGAGATAGCGGGTGTTAAGCGGGAAAGCGAGGGAAAGTCCGCCCCTCATCGGCTGCACCTTGATCCGGACGAGATCCGATCCTCCAGACATCATCATCTCGATGCGGTTCCCGATGATCAGAGTGATGACTCTGACGAATGGGACGCGCAAGAGAGTGAGGAAGAGTGGGAAGGTCCTGGGGATAGCATGTACAGCGATTACCGCCGCATGCAACGGAGTACCTTCCTGGTCGCGCATATCATGCGCCGCGAAGAATCCGCGCGCAGGGAGATGAGTCGTTGGATGCACGTCATGGACCGGCTAGGAGCTCATGCCGACAACGCGGGTCCTGAAGAGTTTGGGCTTGATTGTCATGATCTAAACTTGGAAAACGTATTCGTGGACGAGCGTGATCATACCCAAATTGTGTGTCCAAACACATTCTGTTTGATGGGCTGTGTCACTCACTGCTACCCCTTTTTTATATATATCGCAGACATGCATCATTGATTGGGAATCGACGACGACGCGGCCGTTGTGGGCCTGTGCGCACCTTCCGGCGTTTGTTCAAACGAGTCCGTTTACATCCAAGTTGTTCCGAGAGGTCGTCGCATCGATCGCCCTCTCCAAGTCGTCGAAAAACGCATCCCAAGCCAACCTCGCCGCGACCGCCAAGGAATGGCTTCACTACGAAGCCACGGGTGCTCGACTCCGCATCGCACACCGCTGTGCGGAGTGGGACGGCTGGGAGGAAGGACTGGTCGACAGCATCCTCGGACCGGAGGAATGTGAGGAAGAGTGGTTCAAGGACGTCGAGTCGACTGTCGAAGGCTCTGAAGTGCCGAGCGCACCGTCATACAATAATCGCAAGGAGCACGCGGACGATCATGTCGATGCGAGTGGGGCGTCTGAGCCGTCCTCGAGGGCGCTCCGGGTGGCGGCGCTCAAGAGCCAGAAGCAGGCGGGACAGTTGCCGTTGAAAAAGGCGAGGGAGAAGGAACAGACGTTGACGACGACGGGGGACATTTGTGGTGGACGGGGTGGGGAACTTGGACGGCGGTTGGAGGCGTGGTTGAGCGTGAATGAGAATGGAAGGCGACGGGGTGGATACGTTCAGGGGGAGTCGGATGCTGAGGCGGAGTGAGGGGTTGCGCGCTGCGAGTGTGGATGCGTGGGCGTGTGATTTTTTTGGGGGGTGTTTATCTTATGATCTGTGGGTCCGTCGCCATACCTGGGAACTTGGAGATGGACAATTTTAATGATGCATGGCGAGCCCTTTTTTTCCCTTTTCTTTGCAC
>JBBPQP010000705.1:0-18611 GCA_038092555.1 Boletus subgraveolens
GGACTGCTAGGATGGGAGGGCTCGAATGCGTACACTCGGATGGTGACGAGGATGTCTTGTGTGGATGCGTCGAGGACGGCATCGTGGAGGAGTATGGTGTCGCGTACATTAATACCCGGGATGATACCCTGGTGTGAGGGGTTGAGAGGGGTCGGGAGAGGGGTGAAACGTCGATCGGTGTTTGGATGGGGAAGAGCGAACGCCTGAAGGAACGTGCTCCATCCGGTGGCTCGGGTGTAGAAGGATCTAGCTAGGAGCAGGTGCGTCGACGTCGAGATGCTCGTGGGCGAGGTCATATCCTCGATGGCTGTCCATTCTGGCATCTATTTGTCGTTGGATATTGAGCGTTCGGCGGAAATGGAATACGAACAAGGAAGTCCCCCACCTCGGCTGCCTCCCACGTCGCATGGGTAAACGAAGGGAGTAGATACTGCGTGCGTGTGTGCACGTCCAAGGCGACGAGACGCCAATCATCGTCGATATTAGGACCCACACGACCCTGAATAGCAATCACACGAGGACCAAGGTCGACGACGACGATTTCGAACGCGCTGTCTTCGAACTGATGAAGAAGATCCAATGTCACTTCAGATTGCTGCCCCACGTTCAACGAATAGACCGAACTACAGCTGGCATCGTCAGTGTGGGCTCTGAATCGCGCCAAATATTGAGGCCCACATTTGTGTTGTTGAGAAACTCGTCTGCGCTGCCTCGCTCAAGACCGCGCACGCAAACGGGCGACCCTCGACATCGATGGCGGAAACACAATGAAACGACAACAGGGTCCCGCCCGTCGGTCTGTAAACGATACTCGCACCCGAGTTGCTATCGAATGCGTCGAGGTTCAAGTCATAACAACGGACTTCCTCGCTGAGAGCGACGAACAGGAATCGCCCAAAGACCAAGTTCACATTGAGGTCCACGCCGGTGTACCGAATCTCTCTCAACTTGAGCGTTGGTTTGTCACATTGCTCAGTGCCCCTGCCGTCCTGGAGATTCCGGTCGACGCGAAAACTAGGGACAAGTGCGCTTTCCAGGTCGTGTGCGGATTGTGAGAGGAATGGACCAGGAGGGCGAACGAAGCAGGCATTGCGATAGGCGTCGCTCCATACAACCCTGCAGCGGCTAACTCCGTTCAGGTATCGAGAGACCTGTGAAGTTGTTCTGCTCAGTCCCGAAGCACGCCAAATTGGATTGCAAGAAAGATATCACTTACTCTGCGTACTCGCAAGATATCCGGGATATCGAGATAGTGAAATATACCATGCAGAATTTCTAGCGGAAATTGGTTGAAAGAGAACGTTGTAGGGTCTGACATGCTGTAAGCAGCTCGTAAGTTATGAGACCCGAGTCCGTTCGTCTGTGAGATAGGCTTGTGAGACCCTGAGAGATCCCGTACGTCTTTTATGTCACACGGCTGGTGTACCACAGATTTCTGATTAGGCTAGGAAGCCTAACACTTGGTGACGTCTTTCAACAGATCCTTATTCCATCGTAGCGATCTATCTTATCCGATACCGTCCTCCAGGCTCAACAAGCGCAAACGAAGGCGAACTGTTACGAGTTCACCCCAGTACGCGCTATGAATGGGTTTAACTCTCCCGCACCTACGCCCGCACCA
This sequence comes from Boletus subgraveolens, assembly GCA_038092555.1. Taxonomy (NCBI): domain Eukaryota; kingdom Fungi; phylum Basidiomycota; class Agaricomycetes; order Boletales; family Boletaceae; genus Boletus; species Boletus subgraveolens. Next base: position 1,622 of record JBBPQP010000705.1, read on the forward strand.
ATCTCTTCCACACCCGCCGCAATAGCATCGTCGACCGCCCCATTCAAGGGCTTTGACTGGTCTGCGGCTGGCATAACATTTCCTGGGAGTAGTACATGGGTGTGTTCTGTCTGCATGCTCGCCAATCCTGCGAGCGCAGTAGATAAATGTACTATATGCGATGCACCTCGTACGTTATATTGACACTGGTGTTTTTTCTCATTCTTATTTCCAGTTCCACTCTCAATCCAATAATTTCCAGAGCCTCATAAGGATGAGAAACAACGCTAATGAATTCCGGACGTGCATTGTTTCAATATTGGATAACGATAGGGTGAGGACTGTGTTGAGTCGGAAGCATGCATGACAGCAGCAAATTCAGTATTGGATGAATCAAATCTTGTAGCTCAAGGACATGACTTTGGCAGCGTGAATGTGCTCGAAAGTGGGTCAACCAGTCAACATAGTAAGGATGGGGGTGATCGATCATCGATCACCCGCGAATCGTGGCCTGCACAGTGAATGTGTGTGGTCCAAATTCAAGTGCCCTTTGTGTGCGAAGAGATTCATCGCAAAGGAACCCATGGATGGAATGATTGACATATTGAAGCCTGAACGTCGACCTCTTTCTTCGCTCTCTTTCCAGGTCTTTCCAGCCAATCGTAGCTTTTCAGCTTCAACGACGGCATGACATACCTACCCAGAGCCCGAGAGATACCGCGGAATTTATGCGGGGCAAGCTCAACATTGCGGTTTCCCTGTCTGAAACAAGAGTATGCCTCTCTGAAATGGAATACCGTCAATAATGATGTGTCTTGCGAAATGTGGTTCAAAGAACTTGACCCGTCTGATCCGATACCCCCACTCTCAACAAGCACAAACAAAGGCGAACTGCTATGTATTATACATTCCCTGGATCAATTGCACGAGCAAGTTCGACCTGGAGCATGGCAGGACGGTCACTGAGAAGCCCTGGAATTCAACATACTTTGAGGCATAGAATACCTTCACTCCAATCACCCATACTCCAGCGCAGGACATTCGGTTCTTCGTCTTCGTCTTCCACGTCCTTCCGAACTGCCGGGTACACGGTCTTGTTCGCTTTATCCGCAGGCTTGTTTACCGCGTACTATTTTGACGCACGCTCGGCCATACATCGATATGTGTTCACTCCTGTGCTGCGGTACGCGTTCGATGCGGAGACAGGCCATAAATTGGCAGTAAAAGTGTTGCGAAGCGGTTTGGCACCTCGGGATCTCATAAAGGACGACGAATCACTACGGTCACAGGTACAACATATTTCGGGACGATGCAGAACCTCAGGGCGTTGACATGTAATTGCCACAGGTCTTTGGTCAAGAGATAACCAATCCAGTCGGTCTAGCGGCCGGCTTTGACAAGGATGGGGAAGCGATAGACGGTAAGTAGGATGTCTTCTCTTATTCTGGCCAAACTGACGGCTATCGTGACCAGGTCTCTTTAACCTTGGTTTCAGCTGGGTTGAAATCGGGAGTGTGACACCAAAACCTCAGGTAGGGACCTGAACTCGTTGACGCCTGGGTGTTCCTTTCTGCGACGACTAAACGTGCTGCTGGCAGCCGGGCAATCCTAAACCACGCGTCTTCCACCTGGTTTCTGATTCTGCTCTCATCAATCGCTACGGATTCCCTTCACAAGGAGCTACCGCACTAATACCACGCCTACGCGCCCGCATACCCGCATTCCACGACGCCGATGCAAATACAACTGCTGCTCTACGTCCCGGATCAGTTCTGGCCATCAACCTCGGAAAAAACAAGACGTCTGCTGTAGAGTCTTCGGAAGACTTTGTCATGGGCGTGAAGACATTCGGCCCTTACGCTGATGTGTTGGTGGTCAATGTATCGAGTCCTAACACACCAGGACTTCGGTGTGTGCGCCGAAACTCGTATTTACGCTGGTTTACTCATGTCGAAAAAATCTGACAGGGGGCTTCAAAATCGAGAACTGTTAGAAAGTTTACTTGCTGACGTAGCAAAGGCTCGTGATGAGCTCGAGCCCTCTCCAGTAACATCCCGTCGGCCTCGTTTGGTTCTAAAGATTGCGCCAGACCTTCAAGAAAGTCAGATAATCGAAATGGCAGAAGTCATCAGACATAGCGCAATCGATGGCGTCATTGTCAGCAACACCACCATCACCCGGCCATCATCTTTGAATGACCGTGAGCAGATTTCATTTGTCATTCGCACTATCGTTGATCGCGTTTTTCAACCTCAGCCAACAAGTCGGAGGTGGGCGGCCTCTCTGGAAAACCCTTGATGCCATATTCGCTGCAGGCACTGAAAACGCTCCGTGCGCACCTGCCTTCGACTATTCCGCTTATCGGATGTGGCGGTATCTCCTCTGGTGCGGATGCACTCGCGTATGCGCGCGCAGGAGCGTCTTTGGTACAGGTTTACACTGGTTTCGGATACGACGGCGTGGGCACGTGCCGACGTATCAAGGATGAGCTCATTTCGCTACTGAAAGCGGAGGGCAAGACATGGAGTGGTGTGGTCGATGAGGCGGTGCAGACGTTGAGCTGGAAGAAGCCAGAACCTCAGCCTCGGAGCCCGGTAGAAGCAGGGGACGCGACGATAGGAAAACTGATAGAGGAGGCGGAAGAGCTAAAGGTGTTGCTGGACCGACTGGTGGAAAAGACGGATTAGTGATTGGCACCGATCGGACCGGCCGCCGCTACAAATGTGTCTGTCAGGTCTCTCAGCTTCGGACATAATCATATCCGTTAGGAGACACGCAATAATGAGTTCAGAACATCCCACCGCCACGTCAATTGAGCAAAACCGCAGGGTCGGTGTACACGTTATCTTTCGATCATGTTCGACTTTCGCCAGTTCTTTCTGTCCCTGGTAAGTTTCGTTCTCCTCCAGCATGGAGAGCTCAACGCCCCCCGACAACAAGTGGCCCACGATACCAAGTCCGTGGCCGTCGTAGGGGCTGGCAGTGCTGGCATTGCGATGCTGCGCGCCCTCGTTGACCTCCAGGACGAGCTAGACAATAATCTCGATATCGTGTTGTATGAACAACGCCGAGACGTCGGTGGGATATGGTGCGTTCCTTTCCTTCTCCTCACCGGGCACCTCTCCCTCTCAAAATGGGTCACATAGGCTCCCAGACGCACAACCCGTCCACCCGCCGATCCTGCCTGAGACACCGCTATACCCCCTCCTCCGTACCAACACGCCCGTGCCCACGATGACCTACCCTGGCTTTCCATACCCACCCGGAACCCCTCTGTTTTCGAGTCACGAATACGTCGAAGAGTATCATCGAGATTTTGCGTTGCGTCAAAATCTCGTGCCTTACATCGTATTCAACCGCACTGTCTTATCTGCGACGTGGGTCGGGACGCCAGAGGAGGGATGTTGGGATGTGCTCGTCGCGGATCAGGATGGCCACCAGACACGGCGGTCGTTCGACCACTTGGTCGTCGCCAGCGGACACAATCAGTATCCACATATTCCCACATTCCCCGGTCAGGACGAGTGGCTGCGTCACAGCAACGGCGTGAGCGGTAGCCGACGCGAGATCCTACATTCGGTATTCTATCGCGAGCCAGAACGATATGCGAATCGGACGGTCGTCGTCGTGGGCTCAGGGGCAAGTGGGCGGGACGCTGCCTCACAGGTGGTGCTATATGCTCGAAAGGTAGCCATCGAGTCAGGTTTTCGAATGAATGTATTTTTTTTAAAATCTTTTTTCGAACGACACCTAGGTCTATCATTCCGTTCGCAGTCTGCAGGATCCAGCGTCAGGTCCGGTCGAAGTTAAGCCGGAGATCGCGTACTTTACACCTGATGCCATCGTCTTCGCTGACGGCTCGCAAGCACACGATGTCGACGCTGTATTACTGGCCACGGGATATGACTTGCGCATCCCTTTCCTCGAAGCAGGCGGGGAGGTCGCCGTGAAACCAAAGTCGAGCGAACGCGATCGTGGACTGACCACGAACCTCCGCTACCTCTTCCCGCTCCACCAACACATCTTCTCCCTATCTGCATCCTACCCGACCAACGCACTCGCATTCATCGGGCTCCCTATCCTCGTCGCGAACTGCCCCTCGGACACCGCACAGAGTATATATGCGGCAAAGATCATCGCCAACGCAAGTCTACTCGACTCACGCGAGGCGCTGTTGGAGGAACTTGACGCGCGTGAAGACGACTTGCGGTCACAGGGATACGACCCATATTACATCGGCCACCGTATGGTCGAAGGATCCACTTTCGACTATCAAGACCATCTCATCGACAGTCTCAAGGACCAAGGTGCAATACCCGACGATGGCATGAAATTTGTCGAGGCATGGCGGCGAGAAGCGCCACACTTTGAGCGTTTGAGGAGAGGGTGGAGGAGAGTGGAGGATCTGGGGCGGCAAAGGGAGTGGTTGAGGGGGGTGGAGACGGAGGCGGAGTGGGCGGATTTGATGAAGAGGTTGGACGAGTGGCAGAAGGACTGGGAGAGCAGACAGAGATTGGTGTTCCCCAAGGAAACAACTGTGTTCTAACCACTCATGAGCACATGAGCCTTCGTGTACATGCTTGATATCTCTTTGCTTGGAGGGACTTGTTATACGATATTCGTATTCAACCCCTGTACAAACTGGTGGGGAACGTTGGAACAATATCAGTTATAGGGCCATCCACTCTAGTTGTATGGGAAGTTTGACCTTTTGATCGGGCTGTCAGTACTGTCGGTATCTAATATTGTGTGAACTCAGACAATTACGCCGTTGGAGAAGATAGAAAAAAGCACACGGCACTCCACGTGCGCAGCCCAGTTTTGGCTTCTGGTTCTCTGCTTGGCGTTTCGTCAAGAGCTACCTGCGGAGATGGAGATATCCAGTGCTGGAAGGCCCCGGGCCGGGAATGGAGTGAACGCCGGAATTGGGCGGGATAAGCCCTCGGCCAATCGGACCACCTTGTTCTCCATACACCATGCCAGCCGACTGGAATTAAAAACTATGGCCTGATAAGTTGGGTACCAGTCAAATCCAGGGTTGGTAGCGGGCAGTATGCTTGACCGAACATATCTCAGCAAACGTGAACATGTAAACGTTGCACATTGAAATGTATGCAGTAAACGAACCGGCCAATATTGGCTGAGAATAGTGCTCGACCTGCTACCCTACAATTGAAACATTGTACACGATAGCACGCCTTTACACTACCTCAGGAGAAAAGTACGAGTCTGATCGTCCATACAAGTCCGTCTCTAGTGTAAGAAAAAAACATCCAAGAATCACCAGCGGAACGTCCCAACGCGACACGACTCATCTCGAGATCAAAAGATGCTCGTCAAGCGTTTGACTACTAAAACGAAGAAAAAGATCAGCAACGACGCGTCAAACGTGTTAACAGCACACTCACGTGTACGAATTTTAAAAGCCTCTAAGCAGCTTTACCGGTAGGCTTGGGGTGCTCAGAATCGCCCTGGTGGTGGTGTGGCAAATCAATGCCGGTCGGACTAGTCCTGCGTGAAATGTGATGGATTTTATGAGTGGTCGTGGGGTCGTCCGCGCGTGCCTTGTGAGAGGCCAGAGGGCGGGAGGGCTCGCCAGAGTGTCCAGGGTGGTCAGAGCCATGGGAGGGGGTATTCGTAGGAAGGGAAGGCACATCCGCCTGAACGGTTCGGCGGGCGGCGGGGTGGTGCGAATGAGGGTCTTTCGAGTCGGTTTTGCGAGGAGCCGGGATGTGTGAAGCGACGTCAAGGGGGTTGGCCCTGCGAGAGGCTGCAGGGCGAGAATGTTTCCCAGTCGGCTTGGGATGGTCTGAGGGTTTGTCCCGGCGGGACCCTGCAGGACGGAAATGTTTGCCCGTAGGTTTAGATTGGCCAGAAATGTCAGAAAGGGAAGCCAGAGGGTGAGGGACGCCAGCTGGGCCGTCCCGACGAGATCTCCCAGGACGGGAATGCTTTCCAGTGGGTTTAGGATGGTCGACAACGTTAGAGGGGGAAACCGAAGGGTGAGGGATGTCAATCGGGTTGTCCCTACGAGAGACGGAAGCATGATCATGCTTTCCGGATGGGACTGGGTGTTCTGGGATCCCAGAGGGGAGTCCGACACCATGGCCACCCTTGCCACCAGTGACAGTGTTGTCACGGACAGCGATTTCTGGGATGACCCCGGCGGCAGCAACGCCAAGGAATATGAATGCAAGGAGCGACGAGGTAATGCGCATGATGGTCAAAAAGGAGAGTGGGTGATATGCAGGAAAGAGCGAGGTTGGAAAAGAGTGTGTTTACTGAAAACCCTGGAGAACTTGGGGTATGAGTTTCAGTGCGCACCGTTTGCCATTTTATACATTTCAGGGAAGCGAGATGAACGGACATATGTGAGACCGCACACAAAGAGTGTTGGAATGCGCAGTCGCGTTTGGTACTAGGATTGACCATTTTCCTGACTCGTGACGGCATCGAGTCTCAATATTCAATGATCACCCACTCACTTAGTATATCTCATCGCCACAGCTTGTTCAAAGTCAGTTCACTCTCGCGCAATGATCAGAACGCGAGTGACACAAGAGGGTCGATATTATTGACACATTGGCATGTCACTTGATGTTCGACCCAAGTCGGATTCAAAGGACAACCGCAACCCTTGAGCGTGCTGTCTGCAGCAAAGGTAGGTAGGTTTCCAAATGGGCCCATCGATCGCCTCGTATTTTTGGATGTCAGTGCCGTACAAATGTACAAAGAGCACGGACATACCGTGCTGCGCACTGCGCGTTGTCGTACTTGTCGTTAGAATGGAGACTCGGAACAAATAACATCTGCGATGCAGTGCAACTCACAGAGTCAGATCGCACCAATCCTGTAGGTGACGTCGTAATCCGCAGGTGTAGGTTGCCGTGACGTCGAACCACACTGAAGTCTGAGTCCTCTACTATGGTTCCACGGGTCCATAGTCAATCTTATAATCTATCGCAATGTGGAAATACTTCAATAAAGTCTGCGCGCAGTCGAAAGACAGGGAAGGGCGCGAGAGAAAAAATAGAAGCACCTTGATTCTAAATTTATCCATGTTACTATCCCAGTTTGGATAACACCTTTAGAAATCAACAAGCGTCAACAATAATGTCGGAGTCCTACACGAGTCCGATTTTAGCAACTTGGAAACTGAATCATCATTGAGTGTACGGATATTATTATCAACACACATCGTATACGGTATGCTTTCTTCCGCTGATATATATATATATATATATTCACGAGACTAATTGACCGCGCGCCTCAGGAGGCTCTACCGCATGCGTCGTTATATCTAACGTTTCAACTCAATGATTCGCTTGTCTGTGAGCTGGCACTTCGGTTTCTGAAATTCTCCCATTATATCGTAGGTAAACCACCTTGTCTCCTATACTTTGCCCCACCAATCTGCTCACGCGCCTTGTCTTGATCAGATGTTTGGTGCACTTCTTATAGCTTTTTCATCTGCTCAGCTGCTCACGATGGTGAAATCTTTTGTCTAGCACCACCACGACCGAGAGCGTAAAGTCGAGACTTTGAAGATGATTTTCAAACCAAACACCTTCCCCGGCTTTCTGTCGTTTGAGAGCCAAGTCAAATCAGGCAGATATGTGTGTTGTGGTAGGCGAGTTACACTCCATGGGGGCATGGTACCTCCGTTCGAAAGCTGCTTGCACGAAGGAATCACTAGCCGACATCAGCCAGACATAAATCAATTTTAGCGTCCACGGGACGTCAACTTGGTTCGGACGTGTACTTAATGTACATATGATGCATGGTTGGTCGCTCTGAAAGAAACTGGACAACATCCCCGTAAGCATAAACGATCACTGTTCATTAACATTTGTCTTACAATTACAGAACAAGTTCCTTGCGGTATGCCAACGGGTCGAGGCCGATCAGCATGGATGCTTCCCCATAAAGGTGCCCCAAGCAGGCTTCGTTCCCATAATATATGTACGTCGTCTCCGCTTCCACAGACGACATGGGCTGGATCTCCAAGATCTTCGTGACCGGTTCTCTATAGAAAGGTTGTAAAAACTCCAAATCTTCCTCCTCATCTTCGAGCACACCACGGTCAAATGAACGGCCGATGATCTCGGCGCCCTCGACTTTAGCAATAGTTGAACTATCGAGGGCCTCCTTCAAGAAATCGACGTGGCTATCCTTGGACTCAGGTTCCATCGACCTGAGCTTTCTCCCGGTGATTAAGTTGATCCCGACATTACATAGATTGCGATAGAGCAACGTCAACGAATACCGGAGACCCAGGTCCTCGCAGATCGTCAAGAGAATCTGGTCTGCGCCTTTGAGGTCATCCAGCAGCACCTCAATCGGATGGTCATCATTGTAGACATATTCGTGCAGGAGGCCGAAGCCTAGATAACCACCTTCTGGCAATGTGGATTTGTCGTTGATGAATTCGATGAGCGCTTTCTTGAGTCGCTCGTGGAAAGGTATGGGGACGTGTGTTGCGTTTGGGTGGGAAAGTGTGCGGTAGAGGTTGTAAGTGAGCGTCACACGATAGCCCGATGTGACTGGCAAGACTTCGTGCTCAATGTCACCCAAGAATGCGACGAAGCACACCAACGGATTAGTCGCTGCAGTGAACGCATCCGCAAAGTCAAGGGTCCACTCTTGTTTACGCTGACGAAGCACGAGTTGTCCACCCTCATGTCGAGTAGGCAGGATGACGACCAACGACCCGATCCTGCTCCTGCCTCGAGGCGTATCTTGGTGAGGTTTAAAGAAATCCCCTTCTCCTGATGCGCCGCGTGAGACACCAAACACTTCTGGACTGGGGAAAGCGCTCACCATAGACATTCAGCTGATGTAGTTCCACCTCCGTGATTCCAAGACAGCGTTTTCCGGTGACCAACCCCCTCGAGACTTGCTCGAGGATCCCGAGACTACGTGGGTCGAAAAGTGTGGAGAACGAGTCCAGATCCATCTTCTTCGCCTTCCTATATGTGTCGTCGCGGACGGTCTCCCCGTTGCGGTCAAACTGTGCGGGCTTACATGCCGCATACAGAGCAGCTAAATCCTCCTTCCCAGCTTTCGGAAAATGGATGCGACTATGACCAGTTGAGCTGTCGTATGATGGACTCCTGTCAAGAGGATGGCGCACCGATGAATGTCGCCATCAGGTTGGGTATAGTAGAGCGACATCTGATGGTCCGGAACAGCACTTTTGCCACCATAAAATGGTTCGCAGCCGTCCCGGATTGTCTTAACCAGACTGACCCCCTTCTTGGAGAGAGTTGGCATGTTAAACTGTGCAGGATGGGATGTAGGTTCAGTTGGTTGGTACGTTGAGGCTTTTACTGTTAGCTCTGCACAAAAGGAAAGGTCATATAATGTTCACCCGTCACCGCAATTCCCGTGGGCAGTGACAAATTGGGAATACCCCTTGGCCCCTGTTATTTGATATCATTAAATAAGCCGAGAGTATGACTCACGGGTAAATGTATCTCATGTTTACACGCCGTTCGACTGGAAAGCTGACTTGGAGCGATAAACACGTACTAGCCTGATAATATGTCGGGCAGGATTGTCACGTAATAACATTTTTGACGAGTCTTTGGCACGATCAGTGAGTTCAGCTAATTGATTTGCCACTTCACAAACGGGAATTACATGACGTCTTGCCATAAAAATAGACGACAACTGTTTTCTGGTTGGCAGATGAGGTGTACGTGGAGTCCCTATGACACGATTGAAAGAATCGTTTGATCGAAACTGCCCCTCGAAATTAAGTGACTCGATCGGACCCAGCCACGTCGGGCACGTTCCAGTGGAGACCAGGAAGCTGAAAAGGGCACGAGAGAAGTAAGATTCGTGGTCTTGCACAGTGATTTGCTTATCGATTGACCATGCGGATAATAGATAGCGGAGTTTTGATTGCAACTAAATTGAAACCAATGAATCAACTTGCTCAGATGCAGCGTGCCAGTGTTTCATAGCCGGTTCATATCCAACAACGTCAAGAAGATGGTAATTCACATGAATGAGCAACTCGATCAAGGGTACACAAGACGAGATCCACAAGCTCACTGGTGTCGGCAAGTTAACCGAGCGAAAAATCATCGTGCGTTATGGGGAGGTTTCCAGAAAACCAACCGTAGTCATTCTTTCTCAATGAATGCCATGGAGCATCGCTAGTAGCCGGACCCTTGGGCACCAAGTCGTGGGCAGTGTCCATCCTACTCAGTTGCCTAATCAGGAGAATAATTCAGAAATAATTTCGGTCTTTTAATTTCGAGCGCCGCTACTAAGCAGCTTGAACCTGCAACCATGTTCTCCGTCTACATTCCGTGTGTACGATGCCACTATCTCATGCTGCAGAGCAAACTGGCAAAGCCCCAAACATTGTCGGATGACTGGTACAAAATGAATCAATGTTGCTCGGGCAGACATGTTCTTAACACACTAGTATCACTGTTTCAGCACAGTTATCATGACCCAAAACTTCTGCAGGCAATCACGATGAAATAGACGAACCGTGAGATAAGTTACATCCTGCCATCCTTCCTGCGCACTTTCGCCCCTACTCAATGGCGTGGCGTCAAAGGCCAGACTTATCATGAACACCGTTTGCACACTGGTCCGTTGTTACACGAAAAGTACAAGGTGTATACACGGGCCGCAAGAAGCTCCAGAATGGTACCCCGCAAGTACTAACGATTGACAGAAATGAAATAGACTTGTAAAAAGTGACCGAAGAGGAACACGTAGACTTCACTGGCACCAGAGCATACGCACCAGCCCACGGCCCAAAGCTTCTGCAGGCAATCGCGATGAAATAGACGAGCCGTGAGATGAGTTACATCCCTGCCATCCTTCCTACGCGCTTTCGCCCCTACTTAATAGCGTGGCGTCAAAGGCCACACCTTCAATTCGATATCTTCCCCATCATTCACAACATACGCCTTGAGACTTATCATGAACATCGTTTGCACACTGGTCCGCTGTTACACGAAAAGTACAAGGCGTACTTCTATACACGTGGCCGCAAGAAGCTCCAGAATTGTATCCCGAAGTACTGACAGTTGACAGAAAGGAAATAGACTTGTAAAAAGTGACCGAAGTGAGGAACGCGAAGACCTTATGTACCAGAACATGCGCACCAGCCAGGTTCAGCAGGCACGAAAAGGATGTATGCAACGAATTTTATAGCAATCCTTGAAAGCTGAATGGAGGTCATTCAGTATTATCGACATGCGTCATGTACGGTACACTTTTCTGTGCTGAAAATGCATCATTTATGCGAGACTAATCGACCGAGTAGAGATGGATATTTCGAACGTCACTTGCCAACCACCCACCTCAGGAGGCTCTACGACACGTGTCGTTATACCTAACCTTTCGACTCGATGATTCGGTTGTCTGTGACCTGGTACTTCGGCTTCTGAAATGCTCCCGTCATCTCGTAGGTAAGCCGCCTCGTTTTGATGGGACAAGTTTGGTGCACTTGTTTGTAACGTTTCATCCGCCCACTATTAATGGCGAAATCTTTGTCTAGCGCCACCGCGATCAAGAGCGGAAAATCGAGTCTACGATTTCCAAACCAAAACATCTTTCTCGGCTCAGTTCTTTCATTTTAGAACGAGGTCGCGTCTACGTATTGCGTCACGCGTGACCCTGATTATACCCTCTCGTCCGCGGCGGCGCCTCGATCCACCTATTCTTAACGTCACTTGTCCGTGACAATCTCTTGTCTCAGTCCGGGAGGTCCTAGTGTAGTGTTAGGCCATCTCGGAGCTCGCGATCGTCTGCCAAGTTCGGTTCGTTTGTCGTCTCACTCTTTTGCGAGCGAGGCAAATAACTATCAGGCGATGCACTTTGGACTTGGCTCGAAGATGTTGTCTGGCCTCGTACCTCCGATAGGGTATTTCCGTGTGTGTTAGGGAAGTGTTGGCGATTGCGAACGGATCGGGCCACGATGTGAGGGCGAGCGAGCGAGCGAGAGGCATTGGTCTGAGACGACCAAGGCAACTCGGAATACATCCAAGCGTTGTGTTGGAGGATGTAGAGCGATCGCTATGTAAGCAGGTTTATTATCGAATGGTACAGTCTAGATCGCCTCCATGTCGCTATCGGTGAGAGGGATTCGATGTTTGATGGCGCGCGAACATCCCGATGTCAAAGGAACAAGTACTATCGATTCCGCACCTACGCGTTTGAGAACCCAACAATATAACAACAGTACTTTGGATTCAGTTGCGAGGTTACCTCACCTCATCGTCTTTTCTGATTCCTCGGATCCTGGTGCAACGGCTATGTGTCCTCTCCGAGGACATGTAGTGCTGTGCACTACGGTGATGCCGTCTTCATTGGTAGAAATACGCGCTCTGAGAGCGGCAGACTGCACTCAGATAGCTTTGCTTCTGGACCCTGGTGCTCTGGGACGTACAGGAGTACAACAGCAACGAAATATAGATGGTAACCCGAAGCATGGGGAATATAGAAGACAGGCACTTATCAATGATCTGGAGGTAAGGACACGTAAATGCGTCACGGTAACCGAACCCCCTATCATTATGAATCAGTCATTTCTTGGCCTGCTCTGCAGACGAAGCCCTTGTCAGGCCCGCATCAGCGGGAAAAAGTAACCCGCTCCCTACTCGGTTCGGTTGCTCGTCTTGATTCAATCTGTTTTGAATAATGACACCTAACCATGGATCGCAACAACGCTTAGTCATCCATTTCTCCTCTCCTTTTGTCCATCTTCTTATCGTACGCTGTGCCTTGTCACCGCCCATGAATCTATCGTAGCTTCCCGGTCAAGAGGCTGTGAACGTGTTGAACAAACTCTCTCGTTTCGGGGTGCTTTGATTACCGGTGGACCGTCGGACGTGTGTACGTAGAGGGGGGTATAAGTATGACACTCGAAGTGGCGACCCGAGTTTGTTTCGTGACAACCTGTCTCAACTTGCGCCCACAGCTACTATACTGTGGGATTCGCATTCGCGTTCACGGGGTCTCTTTTTCTTTTCTTCCCTCGCTCTCTCTCTTACGACTACTAAGCTGGTCGTGATCTGAACGACAAGCTCAAGACGGACTGTCTGGACATTTTCCTGGTTCATTGACTTTTGCGTCCCTCCCCCTCTCTTGTTTTCATCGACTCTGAGTTGGAGTCGTCAACGAATCGCCACACCTCACCCCAACATGGCCCGACTTACCATGCTCAAACTCTCCTACATCTTTTGGACACCAAGGCATATCAAGATGCCCGGCGAGTCGAGACGCGCATCCCTGCGCCAACGATCGCGAGACTTGTAAGTTCACCCCCTACACTTGTTTGGATCGGATGGGGTTTGCATATCGCAATGTTGATCCGTTCCATCCGCGTGTTCCGGAGATCTATGATCCGATCTGACTTTGGATGTCGTTTGTTTGTTTTGTTTTTTGACTCTAGTGCGGGCGAGATACCGTCGCCGTGGGGAAAGAATTTATCGGATATTCGAAGGTCGCTCGAAACATACGAGCAAGTTGGCCAACGCGCCTAATCACATCAACACATCATATTAAGGCATCATCATCGTCATTATCAACATCGCGGGGACGGAAAGGAGGTATTGGATTCAGAACGTGAAACGGAGCGGCGTTGGAAAGTCTCGGGATTAAATGTTGGATTCAGAATTGCAGTAAGAAAAATCAAGTGTAGCTTTAGCATCGGATTGTCGAACATAACTAGGCAGTTCCACATGGACATGTAGTCAATCAAACCGTCAATGTTTTCTTCTTCGACTGTCCCTTGGCAGGTTTCGTTCGATTGCCCTTGTCGTGCAAGACGGGATGTCCGGCTGCACGCCGTTCTGCCAACTCTGTCTCCACCTGTTTTAAATCCCGTGCATCGAGCGCCCTCCTCCTTGCGATCGACTGTAAAATTTTGTCCCTTCGCACATGACCTGTCAATCGCCACGTCTTGCTCCCTGCTTGAGACGTGCGAATCAACTCGTGTCGCCTCATTCGGGTGACCAATTTGAGCGCAAACCGCTCCTCCAACCACTTTTCTCGCTTCTTGCGCTCCAACTTGTCCATGACCTCCATATCCTGGGGATAATAAAACGGGTCGACGAGACCGACGACGGCGCGCTTGTACGTCCGGTGTGAGCCGACGGGTCGAAGACCCAGCCGCGTACGCCTCAAGGGAGAGATATAGTTGGCGGTGCGAATATACGTTGTCTTTACGCCATACACGGTCCACAGATACGACCGCACGTCTGTCTTGGTGACCGACGGTGGAATCCGAAATGTTGCCTCGTGCAGACGTTCCCTCGCCCTCGCTCACCCCCGACGCCCTCACATTCGCCCACAGCCCCACCGCCTGTGCAGCCATCCCCCGGTCACCACCCCCGTCCTCACATGCGCACAAGCGTGTTTACACATGCAGATGGCACGTCTGCATGTGCATCCGCACTCGCTCACACGTTACTGCCTCGCTCTCCCTCGCCCTACCGCACTGCGTGTGCACTCACACACATTCCATCAATGTTCGGACTTCAATTTGCCAGCATTCTCTCACCGATTAGAAGCCCCGAGTGATAACAGAGCGCCTACAACTACTCACAGCATCCTTTCGGCGTATAGTGTGATCCGAGACAGGCCGTACACGCGGAGGCCCTGCTTTTTATTGTATCTACGGGATAAATTGGCATATCCTGTCTCCTTAGATACTTTTATCTCGCAACTCGTTGAGGGAACCCATCCGCTGTCTGTACTATCGCGAGGGTAGGTGCGATCCTTCTTCCGGTTGTCACTCTCTGCTGATGCGACTCCGACACCTACCAGTTCATTTCGGTACGTCCTTCCTGGCATGACATCCTAACATTTATCGATGAGACATCCATGTTTGCCTCTTCCGTCTAGATTCCATCTTCCCCCCGTAACACGATCTCCCTTCCTCTTCATGACCGACTGTACCCTCGTTGGCAACGATAGTATGTATGGCCTCGGAATCCGTCTGGGGCTGTACTTCCAATGGGCTAGTACAATGCTATCCCTTGGTTGGGTGCCATCACAGGTAGAAACCATGCGTGATGTAAACATTGCCTACACGATCTCAACTCTAGTTGGCCTTTTCTACGTCACCGCCAACAGTCAATCCTCGGCGTCCGAAATCATCGTGGTTCTGTGTCTCTGTTCCGGAGGCGCCATTTTGAATGCTGCCACTCTACCACGGAACTGGTTACTTGGCATAGCTCTACCAGAGTCAAGAGAGCGTCATCGCGTGCTACTGCAAAACGCGCTCACCGTCATGGTGACATCTTACCAACTCTGGTTTTTCTATCACGGAATGGACGCTGTGGGCCGTTCGTCATGCACACAGTACCAGTTCTTCTACGCCAAAGTATCCATGTATGGCTGGCCACGCACACTCAGTATAGGCGTAGCGTCATTTTGGGCGACAATTGCGACGCCTGCCTTCTGTCTCTCTATTCACAAGGCCTTCAGGAAGAACACGGGTGCCAGTACTACCGAGACAAGACTCTACGCAAGGCTGCAGCTAACCTCTGCAATATATATCACGAATTTTCTGGTGTTTCAAATCCTCGCTGCGGAGCTCGCAATCAGATGGAACAATATTCAAGGTGTTCAGAGCGTCAATAACACAGGGCAAATGATACCCCTGACAGTTGGCCTGTACGGATTCATCAACACTACTTACCTACTTATTCGAGAGAAAATGCGCCATGAACCGAGCGTGTAGGTTCCATTTCCAGACTTTTTGATTGGCACTCAGCCATGACTCTGTAGGGACGAACAACATCAGGATGGGTATTCCCAAGAACGTCATGGGTGGGGTGGACCATTTGAGGGATATCGATACCCCACAGTGGCACGTAACGGTTGGGGACGTGGACAATCCAGTTGGGCTCATGCGCAACCTCGCCGGGAGGTATATACGGATAGGACCCATCTCGTCGACCCACTCCGTTTTAGTTAAATACTTTCATTAGATTTTATTTATTTATTCATTCGCTGGCCTGCGCTTGATCTACCCAATCAGTCCTCATGTGTACTCAGCCTGTAGTTGAGATTACAGTCGACTCCCTTATAACATATGCCTAGTATAACATGTACATAGACTTAATATCAACTTGATACATTTACATTCTCTATACAACTCTTTACCTACTTACTCACTCGAAGCCACACCGGAACTAATGCACCCCCCCACTCCCCCGCAAGGGACCTCGAGCAAATACCGTAGACACCCATACAATACGTAGACGACCCATCACCGCATGTACTGTCCAACAAAGGGCCAGGCCCTAAGGACAATAAACGAGGTATTAATAAAAAAAAATGTACATAGGATTTTGGGTTTCCCAACTCAGTTTTCAGGGCTTTTGACTCGGATCGTGTCATGCTTGCAAGTGAGCGACAGCGACGTTGTGTTACTGTAGTGTGTTGCGTAACTCGCGTAGATCAATACTCCAGACTCTAGTGCGGGCGAGATACCGTAGCCCTGGGGAAAGAATTTATCAGATACTCGAAGGTCGCTCGAAACGTAGAGTTGGCCAACGCGCTTGATTACATCAAACACATCATATTAAAGCATCATCATCGTCATCATTGTCGCGGGGACGGAAAGGAGGTATTGGATTCAGAACGTGAAACGGAGCGGCGTTGGGAAGTCTCGAGATTAAATGTTGGATTCAGAATTGCAGTAAGAAAAATCAAGTGTAGCTTTAGCATCGGATCGTCGAACATAACTAGGCAGTTCCACATGGACATGTAGTCAATCAAACCGTCAATGTTTTCTTCTTCGACTGTCCCTTGGCAGGTTTCGTTCGACTGCCCTTGTCGTGCAAGACGGGATGTCCGGCTGCACGCCGTTCTGCCAACTCTGTCTCCACCTGTTTCAAATCCCGCGCATCGAGCGCCCTCCTCCTTGCGATCGACTGTAAAATTTTGTCCCTTCGCACATGACCTGTCAATCGCCACGTCTTGCTCCCTGCTTGAGACGTGCGAATCAACTCGTGTCGCCTCATTCGGG
>JBBPQP010000706.1:0-18598 GCA_038092555.1 Boletus subgraveolens
CCCCTTCCAGCACCTCTCCGTGGACCTCATCACTGACCTTCCATCAGTGTGGGGCTTCGATTCTGTTATGGTCGTGGTCGACCATGGTCTTATGAAGGAGGTAATATTAGCCCCTTGTACGAAAATGGTGGATGCCGCCGGCATTGCCCGTTTATTTTTCAAAAACGTGTTCAGACGCTTCGGTCTACACAACCACCTCCTCTCGGATAGAGGACCCCAATTCATGTCCACATTTGCCAAGGAGCTGGCCAACCTCCTTGGATACAATATCTCCCTCTCCACTGCGTATCATCCCCAAACTGACAGGGAAACCGAACGATACAACCAAGAACTGGAGACCTATCTGTGCATATACTGCAACAGCATCCCACAAAAATGGCTGGACTTTCTACCATTTGCTGAATTCGCCCACAATTCGGCCGAACACTCCGTTACCCACAAGTCACTATTCGCCTTAATGCTCAGATATTCCCCTCACTTTTACCCAGCGATTGGGAAAACCCTTAATCCCGCCCTGGAATCCCGCCTTTCTGACCTAGACGAAGCACGGAAAGAAGCGGAAGCGGCCCACATCCTTGCGCAGCAGAAGATGAAGGAACGACACCTTTCCAGATTCGAACCCTGGAAGGTCGGAGATAAGGTATGGCTAGACAGCCATAACCTGAAACTACAAGTTCCTTCCCGAAAGCTATCCCCCCACTAAACCAGACCCTTCGAGATCTCTGCCGTGATCTCTAAGGTAGCCTATCGGCTAAAACTCCCCCCACAATGGAAAATCCACGATGTCTTCCACGCCTCCCTCCTATCGACCTATCGGGAAACTTCAGAACATGGGCCGAACTTCACTTGGCCCCTTCCAGAGCTCCTAGGGACCGAGGAGGAATATGAAATCGAAAAGATCATCAATCATCGCGGCACCCCCCGGAGAAGGCAGTACCTAGTTCACTGGCAGGGATACCTGGACTCAGAACAGACATGGGAACCAGAATCCCATTTAGGAAACGCCAAGGCTGTCCTCTCGGAGTATAAAGAAAGGGTCAGACTCTGAAACCCTTCTCTCTCCAGAACCACCACTTTCGCCTATGCCTTTTCCCCACGTCCCCTCCATCCCTCTATCCGTCTGCCTTTCCCGTCTACCACCCACTGCTCGCCACCTCCTCTATGTCAGCATTCTTGAAAAATCTCAAACGTCGGAGACACTCAAGTCCCTCCCCTTCTTCACGAGCGACGAAATGCTCTGCCACCTCGTCCAGCAATACCGCCTCTATACAACCCTTCGATCCCTTCTTCCTTGGGCCTTTAGGGTCCAGACAAGTCTCACTCCCTTCTTGGGCCCTGGCCTCGTCAACACCAGAGACTCCCCTGCCCCCATCCTTGCCATTGAGCAAACCGTGCTCGAACTCCGCAACAACACCCTCGACCACCTGCATGTCACAGGAGTCAACCTTTGTATCTCCCTACTTCCCTCTGGAGACCTATCCAGTATTCTCAATCCCATCATCTACGCCCTCCCCCAAGCGGAGCGGAAGCGATACTACGACAACACCCCTGATCCTTCCTTCCCTATCCACCCTCCCGGATTTGATTCTTCCTCCCCAACCGACACTCTTGTTGGATCAGGCTACCCCTCCCCTTGATCCAGCACTGGAGAGTCTGTTCAACAACCTTGTGGAAACATCCGTCACTCTCCCTGAGAGACCCCTTCCCCCTCCTCCCCCGTATCTGGAGCTACCCATCCCCGACCCATCTCAGCCCCTCGCTGTCTCATCAGACGTGCCCACCATATCCTTTTCTCAGCAGGCCTTCCATTGCGGCCCCCACACCACCTTTCCTCCCCATTGGGAGACTTATCAGTCGTCCGCCCACCCCTCCATGTCAACATTCCTAGCGGGACCGGTAACGAGTCGGGAACCGTTGGACTGGATCCCAGTCGCCCAGCTCCAACCCTGGACAGTCCTCCCCAGCCTGACGTGGGCCCCATACCCCATCCACCCACTCCCCACCCAAACAGCCCCAATGTATCCCTGGAACGTTTGGAGCACACCTGGTGCTTCGAATGTAAACAACTTGGGCATCTTCGGAAGGACTGCGCCTGGTACAGGTGCCGCTTTTGCTGGGCTGTCGCCCCCGGACATATCATGTCCCTATGCCCCAGCCGATGTTGTACCAGATGCTACGCCTGTGACCACCTCGTTCACACCTGCCCCCACGACATTTCCAATCCCACCTGGGATCTCACCGACTACAAGGTCAATGAGGGAGACCACAGCAGATGAAGCTTTATCTGAGATGGAACTTCAGATCAATGAAGGGGGTAATGTTACGGTTATGGAGGAGACCCCTTATCAATTTCCTTCTATGTCTCCTCCTCCTCGTCCACTGACTTCTATCCCTTTGTCAGACCCCTTCCCTCATCATCTCGACCATCCCAGGACCTCTCTATTCTCCTCTCTCTTCTCTGACCTAAGGGAGTACGACATCCCTACCTCCACGTGGGCAGACCTCTTGGACAAGTCTCTCTTTGAGGCTTAGACCATCGGGCGGATATCTCCAGACTACCTTTTCCTCATTGCCTTCGGCAATTCTCTTTCCTCACTGCCTTCGGCAGTTTTCCTTTCTTGCATGACTCATTACTTATAACTTATGACTCGTCAGACACTGTCTCCTCTACAGCCTCTCGCTATGGCTGTACATTTCCCCTTACATCCCGACCGTTTATCTCACGTGCCTCGCGACGCAACGCATCTCTTACTATATATATTCTTCAGACTCCGATACCTGCCCTAGAGTCCTCACTATATATATTAGAGCGCCGCCTGTATGCCTTTCTTTCCTTAACCTTAATCTACACTATTTCGTGTGGACTTCTGTTCCTCGAGATCCCCTCCCTCATGCCTCGCCTTCCCTCTGCCTCATCCTCTATTCTTCCAACTCCTGGCCAGTCCAGGTACTGCTAGCAACCGCTAGGCCGTTCACACTTAACTCCTATACAGAGGTGTCCAAGTGTAGGAATGAGGTCTCGACTTAACTCCTTCCTGGAGAAGCCAAGTCGACGTTACACGAACGTGTACCATTGTTACAGGTTGTAACAGTGTGGTGGTTGGCTTCAGGTCAATCTCCATGTTGTATATCACTGCCAGTATTTTTAGAAGGGAACTTTGTTGCCCTCATCATTTATCTTGAGCTATGGAAACAGGCATTCAAGTAATCATTAGGAGTTTGAAGTCTGCCATTGTTTTCAGTTGTTGATCCACATTCCTATTAGATGTACTCATGACTCTTGCATAATCTGTCAGACTGGCTATTGGTTTGTCTTCAAGTTATATATATCAAAGCTGAACAGGACCAAATTCAATGTTCAACTGAGAACCATTGAAGAATAGCCAGAGTAAATATGAACTTGCAAAATCCGGTGAGTCACAAATTGGTTATACAGTCTCAATCCATGCTAAGCAAGCAAGGTCTTTGTCAGGCATTTCCTGACACCTAGTGTATGTTAACCTGGGCCTGGATCAACTTCAGTAAAATCATGAGGATGATTGACTTGAACATCTCTTACAAGGATTGGTACCCAAATCAGAATACTTTCTGACTAATCCACATCTTTCTACCCTTCACTTTCCTCAGACCTTGCTCTGTGTTCCCCACCCTCCCTATTATTATGCTTGCTGTTACTTGTCACACTCAAACCAGTTGTCCAATCTCCTGAAATCCAAGTTTGATACATGCCACAAAAAATAGGCCCATTGATGGCACACACCTGTAATTCATTGGCACCCACTCTCACACCCATTTGTTTGGAGGCTTGATGACACTGAGCAACATTGTGTTCAGTCATCCCAATCACTCAACTTGCACTATCCAGTAGATGGGACATGAACTTTGATGCTGGGTCAGATCCTTGGGTGGCATCTAAAGATAGAGCTCATTAGCACTGGCAGTCAAGAACTTGATTGTAATCTGGGTACCTGGTCACATTTTCATTTTGTAACCTGTCATGACAAAATCTGTACCCATGGATAGTATAGTGCAAGCTTGAGGCCAGGCTATCTGCATTTCTTTCAAGTTCTGAGCAACCCTTTTCAATGTTACTCTTCATGCCCCTTCTTCACATCCTAAAATAGATGCTTGTCAACAATAACCAACAACAATCAACCCCACTGCTCAAAATGACAGGTCAGATACAGCATTTCTTTCTTCCACTGTGAGCTCATTGATATTGCAAGATTTCCTCTCACATTCCACCTATAACTCTTATACATGCAATACTTTTAGACAGTTTCTTTTTGCTTTCCATGATTATTGATCAGATAAGTGAATGTCCCTGCTTATCCCATTGCTCACAATGATACAAAGATCAGGCCAAATGAACAGCCTTTGATCTGACTTATTACAATGTAGATCAGATGAGTACATATGAAATTATAAGTTGTTATTAAGTGGGCATTCTGCTCAGAAAGTGTGCCTCCTCTTACCAGAATTACATCAATATTATGATTGTTGAATATGCCATGATAGTAATTGCAGTCCAATGTAAGTATCATTCTAGATGCATATAGGATCTTACTTACTGTTTTTTCCTTGTGCCATGAAACTATTCCTGCAGAATGATCCATGTATCTCATAAGTCCAATAGTTGCCTTGAGTAAATACAACTATTTGTGGATTGTTTAATCCACATGCCACGAGGTTTCTAATAATGTGATCATATTAAAACTTTGCCTCCAGAGTACAACAATCTGGAAGGTTGAGCAAGTAAGTATTTGATTCAAATCATTGGAGGAGGTATAGGACATTGTCCAGGTCAGTGATAGATATGTCAACTATGACAGATGTAAAGCCTCCTAGGAACACTATGGCTTTCCCAGGCCTGGGTCATGGTCAGATTGAGATAGGTGATATGGTTGAAAAGGCCCTCATACCAGGGAGATACATAAAATATACTTTGAATAGTGTAGCAGAATCAACTGAGAGGTGTTTGAGGTGTGTGAGATTATCAAGGACATCAATCACCAGATTTGAGTGACCCCCCAGGCTATTACCTTCCACCAGCAGGTTGAGGCTCACCAAATGAGGACATAGGTGGAGGAGTCACACAATGGTACTTAGGCAGTATCACAGGTACAGTATACCCATGGGTATCCTGAGTGATATCTACACCTATACTCACTGATATATCCATATCTGCACAATGGATACAGGTTGGACAATGGATCAAGGTGTGAAGACCTGCAGGCATACCTGTCAAGGGTATACCCACAGGTCTGCTCATTGCAGATATATACAGTATAACATAAACTTGTACTAGTAGCAATTCTAGGCTAATAGTATTCCACCCTGCCTCCAACTTCACCTTCTCTTGTACAACATCAGGCAGCTTGAAATCAATCTTGATGTCCTTGGAATTTATGAGCCCAAGCAAGCTCCACTGGCCTAGACAGAGTAATGCACAAGTGGACTGGGTGAAAAGACAAGACTGGACATGGGAAAGAAGAAGAATCCCATGGCTAAACAATCACTTAACATCAATTGATGTATGGATAATAAGGAATTAAGATTAAAATGTAGCTACAATAACTCATTCATAATAGAAACTGATTATTTAAATATGTGATTGACTGGGAATGGTTAGATAGTCTAACACCATGCAGAAGAGATGAGGGAAGTTGCCACATTGTTCATACCACCACACAATGACATCAGTGACATGTGCCACATCTGTGCTAAGATAGCAATCAGGTTCAGAACAGAGATTAGTAGTGGGCTTGGGGGAGTAGGGGTAGTGAGAGTATCAAGGGTGTTTATGGGCTAGAGGAATGTGATCAGTATTATCATATGTCATAGTAATTGTAATCACACCTTTTTTCAATGTGACCTGACTCTGACTGTCCATCTTCTGGGCTTGTTCCAAGTCTGAGTCATTGCCAGTATTGTTGTTGGGGGTGGGGTACAAGTGCTCAAACACTTCTCATATGAGTGTTTCAGCTGTATCAACCCAGTCATTTTCCCATCCAGTGGTCTTGAAATAAGCTAGCTTGTGACAAGGATAGAGCACTTAGATATATGAAATTGGTTAATCAACTTGTAGCAGAATAATTGTAAATGCTTACCCATGGCAATTCAATAAACTTCTATGTATGCCTAGAACCAAGCTATATTCTCACATCATTTGTTATGCAAAAAGCATAATACCATTCATGACTGTTGCTACCAGCATTAATATATAGGATTTTACCAATAACATAATAATAAACATGGAAGTCTTTTATTTCCTCTCTCACTATAGACTAATCCAGTTTATAGTTGTGAAATACTGCCACATAGAAGTTTGTCAGCTGCATTATTTATACTTCACATGCCACTCTTGAATCCTACACTCTGATTTATCCCAATCCACTTTTCTGTGACCACATCTGCTCTTGGATCCATGAGAGAGGTAGCAACAAGGGGTTTGATTATTTCCATGACTGTGTGACCCTTCCTCAGATTGGTAAAAAATGAGTGAGTTTGTCATTTCACTCATTTCACTATGTACACATCTGATCATCAAATAGGTACTGTTTTTCAAGAAAGATTTTCCCAGCAGCATTTCTGATTTCTATTTCTGACTTTATCATCACTTGAACATGGCAGTGTTGGAATTCCACAGCACATGCATAAGTTATTGTTATACTACATGCAGATGTTAGTAATGGTTGACAGTGCATAACTTCCATTAATTTTCATCTGAATTGCACCAGCAGGAAGGCTGATAATAGAAACAATTCCCTACCTCTAGGTCACTCCATCTTTGTTTTGGAGAGTCCTGAGCTAGCAGGCACTGGTGTCAGAAGAGAGGATAGAGACACAGGCCATCTTCATTGAGACTATTAGCTTTATACTCAAATAATCAGTATATACTGGATACCACATGGTCAATTTTTTTTTGATCAGTCAACAAACTGGGTTGCTGATGCTACAATTGAATTCACAACTGTGTCAGTTTTAATTGAAGTTGGTAGCAAGAGTGGCCCAAATTACATGGAGGATATTTAATTCTGGTGCATGGGAAAGCAATAAAGCCAAGATGATATATATGAACTGCAGCTGCTGTGATAGTAGCACAAGTGGACCAGGGTGGTAGCAAGCTCCTTGTCATATGCCCAAATCCCCTAAGTACAACTCCATTACATTACTGTGAACTCCAGTGCATTCTCCTTAGAGATGCAACTCCTGACCTCCAGACTTTCTTATATATCTGTTTATGTATAATGTATATCCACCTCCATTACATTCTGTCCCATCCCATTCCTCAACTATTCCCATTCATCTTAGTTCTGCTTCTTACTTGTCTCCAAACCTGTGTCTTGCTTAGGAGCACAGCTCTGGCAATACTTGTACTCTGAACCTTTACAAACCCTATGAACTCTGTTACTAATGCTATGCTCCTCTGTACTATATATACTCTGAGATCTCCTGTAAACTCCTCAGTTCAAATATTAGTTTTATCCTCTACTCTTCTCTGACTGAGTCTTGACAACTCACCTCCAAAACCTCTGCTCAACTTGACACTCTAATATCTTAAGTCTTACTACCTCTGACACTCTGAAATACAGGACTCAAGGACTTGTGTAAGGGCACACCACATACAGTGAAGCCAATCCCAACCCCTAAGTCAACTCTGGTGTTCTGGAGTTACTACAGGAGCATGACTCTAACACTCCTCAACAGTGATCACCATGTAGAGATTGTTTTTTGCAATCCATTTTTGTAAGCAAATGCTTATCATTTGCTGCAGTTTCATTGATGGTGGATTAATTATTGAATAATTCACAGAATATTGCAAGTTTTTGCAAGACAAATGCATTTAGGATGCTAATAACTTTTTTTGTCTGTGAAAGAAGCATTGTATGTTGCAAGTAAGCATATAATGACAAGCCAGGAAACAAAAGATTGGCTGATTGTATTCATCATGCTATATGGTAATATAGATGAGGAAGAGAGTTGATCAAGAATGAGGACCAATGATGACAACAATGAGAGAAACTGTGGTGAGAAAGTTAGAAGTAAGTGTTATGACCGGTAACAATGGTACACATTCGTGAAGAACCATGTCTTGTTCCTACACTTGGGCACCTCCATATGGAGTTAAGTGTGAACAGCCTGACATAAGTCAGCAGTACCAGGACTGGCCCAGAGTTGGTAAAGTGGGAGGATGAGGCAGAGGCAAGGCAAGGCACAAGAGAGGGGATCTCGAGGAACAAGTTGATTACATGAAATAGTGTATATCAAGGTTAAGGGGAAAGGTAGGTACAGGTGGCACTCCAATATATATAGTAGGTACTTTAGGGCAGGTATTGGAGCCCTAAAGATAAATAAGGAAGGAGGACGCATCACATCACAAGGCACATGAGGTAAACAAACAGGATAAAAGGGAAACACTCATAGCTATGAGAGAAGCTATGTAAGGAGGCAGTGTCAGCATGAGTCAGAAGGAAATTGGAGAAGTCTGAGAGGTGGTGGAGGGCGGAAGTATCCGGAGGTGGGTTGGGGACTACCTGAAGACACTGCCCGAAGGTAGGGAGGAGGCTATCCCTCGAAGAGGGACTCATCTAGCAGGTCTGCCCAGGTGGAGGCAGGAATCTCATAGTTCCTGAGGTTGGAGAAGAGGGAAGCAAAGAGGGAAGAGCCGGGATGGTTGAGATGGGTTGGTGGGGTAACTGATGAAGGAGGAGGGGTCAGGATGAGAGTAGGAGGAGGCGAATGAGGAATTTGAGTAGGGGCCTCCTTAACCGTAACAGTAAGCAAAGATGACCATTTCAGATCTAGGTACAAACTTTTTATAGTCCAGGCATTCCAAGACTTTGGTAACTAGGTTACCAGAGAAGTGTACTAAGGATCTAGAAGTGGTGGTGGCTAATCATAATAAAAGTAAGAAGAGAATGTAGGAAGAAGTGGAAGAAACTACTAAAAAGGAAAAGATGTGATGAGATAGCAAATTGAAAATAGTACCAGATCAGATAGTATCTGGTGTTATTCAGATAATAGATAGATGATACAGAGATAGGTGATCCTGGACTGGATAGGAAAATAAAATAATGACTTGACTTACCTCAGACTGGACATAGAGAACATAGGACATAATAGAGGATACTTGGAGGACATTTGAAGGGAGGGGAAAGTGCAGGATGTAACTGTAGGGAGCTAGAGGCTTTTATAGTGTAAGGGGAGGAGTTTGGTGATGTCTTTCTTATCAAAGATATCTGCATAAGCCTTATAGGCTTCAGATAGGACCACCATAGTTTTATCAGCCTGTTGTGTGATTATGGTCAACAGGATAGCTTGTCTCAATACAAACTCAGGGATATCTCTGTAAGTGTTAAAAAATCTGGTTCATTGGACCAGTGTCCAAAATTTGAAGGCTCCATATAGTTCATTTTTAATGAACTCATCTTCATTATATCCAATACTGTGTCAGGTATCATTGCTCTAAGACTCCTGGGAATGCCCCAGCAGTGTTCTTGTAGTGGGAAGAGGTAATCATTACCCATTCTTCCTTCCAATTGATGTTGGGATTGATGGTTCTTAGCCAAGGAATCCCCAAAATGATGTTGTCCTTGCTGCACTTGAGGATAAAGAGGATAATCCATAATGATGGTGGTTTTCTGCTGGATATTGCCAGCTTTGTTAGTGGTACAATCCACATTCCATGCCCATATGGGCATTGCAAGTTTGAAGATTGGTAGCTTCAAACAAACTGCTACTTCTTTGGAGATGAAGCAGCCAGTTGCTCCACTGTCCACCAGCACATTACATCTAAGGATTTTGCCATCCTGATTTCAGATTGAGATAGGAATTTGAATAGAATTACTTCTCAATCCAGACTTAAATACAGGGGCTATTGTAACAGAAGGTCATGACATTGGTTCATGCCTTTTTTTAAAGAATGCACCAGTATAGCAGGTTCTTCTTCATCCTCAGGTGGAGTACAGGCAGGATGCTCTTGAACTTTGAGTACTTTGATGGTTTCATCCGATTAGTCCAAGACTATGGCAGTACCTTCTCCTACATTTAAAGAAGCTCCTAATTCATAGACTAGTGTCATAGGCTGATCTCAGAATACAAAGAATTTTGTCACATTCTTGAGTATACAATAGCTTCTGGATATAGTTTTCCAGGGGGCCAAAGGTGGTACAGATTGTTGGAAGAGGCAGAATGGGGCATTGTGATAGCCACCCTAGCATGGATTTCTGGACTGTCTTTTTTCTGAATAGTGTTTCTGTTGCTAGTATAGCCAGGATGATTCCCGGTAAAACAATCTTTCTTCTTAGAAGTGAAGCAGCAATTCTGACAAATGAGATGACCTTGCTCTTTTGATTTGAGAGTGAGGCAATTCATGTCCATAGCATTGGGATCATGGCAATGATTATTTCCCTTGTATGATAGTTGGGGTCCCCTTTGGAGATTCAGACTCATTTGATATCTCTTTCAATTTCTGAGGCTTTGGTATAAAGTTCCTCCATGCTTGTGGTGATCTTAAGCACTCTGGATATTGCAAGTTGGGTGATCTTGCAGATTGCTTTTTGAAAAACTCTTCAACACTTTTGAGCTAAGTGTATTCAAAATCATTATCATCCAACCAGACTTGACATCACACTGATTATTGTGAAGTATATCCATTTGTATTTTGAACCATTCATCCCACTCCTATCACACCTATTACATCTTTAAGTGAAAATTACTGTATCACTGGCTATGAACAAGCATGGGGAGGTCTATTGCCAGACTCTATGTAATCATGACATCTTTATTAGGCACATCATCATGGCTCTTTTTCTCTGAACTTCAATCCAAACATTGGAACAATGTGTCACTTATCCACATAAGTAGTAACCTATTTCATTGGGTTTCATTGGAAACTACTGCTGTGCAGTCCAGATTTCTACTCCAACACTTCCGTTGCTCTCCACTTCCATCACAGCACTGAAGAATTTCCCTCCTGGCCATGGTGTTATTTGGATTGATTAGGTCTACAACATAAGAGTAGTGTGTAAGATGGGCTTGGGAGAACAACTCAGATGACTTCATTCCTTTCAGTCCTTCAAAGTGTGCCCAATTTGATCCTTTCTGTTTCTTTGCCTTTTTATAGGTTGTATCATCTCATTCATTGAAGCCCCTTTCATGTTGTCTCATGTCCATTTATTGTCAATCTGAGTCTGATTTGTATGTATCCAATTTGTTTTTATTTATTCTCACTTCTTTGTACTTATCTCAACTTTATCTGAGAAATTGAAAATAGCATCTATAAGTTAGAGACCTTCAAACTATCAACTCCTGATGAGCTGGTATTATACCATTATGGATGGTATGTCATCAAATAGTGATCATGGAAAAAAAAGCTTTGGCATTTTGTAGCCAATGATCAGTGTAATTTTGATAAGAAATGAGATGACTAGCCATGGTGTTTACACTGAATCTGCAAGCTAATCCATCAAATGCAGCACAAAGATCAAAGAACACAAAAATATGTACTAGTATATATAACAACTAGAAATCCCTATTTTTCTACAGCTCCTCATGATACAATCCATATCTGGAGTCAGAATTGAGATGAAGGTTGATGGTCTGCCTGAGCACCTCCACTAAAGAGATTTGTCAAGGAAGTATTTCAACTCTCATGTGCTGCAATCTTGTCAGGAGAAGGGATGAAAACCTTGCATTGGACCTTTTGAGGGGAGAATATATAGGTTGTTTTTCTATTGGGCTGCTTTTTTCCTATAGAATGATATCATAGTGATAGTCAACCAATCTTTTTGCTATACCTATAGGCTGGCTTTATGCAGCCATTCCAAACACATGTTGAAAAATTGAGCAACAGTGGAATTCTGCATTGTGTTGAGAAGGCTCTCATATAGGACTTGGTATTCTAGTGCATAAAGTTTTCTGTCAAAGGTGATTGTTGTCCCACATATGTCTTCAACACAATCAACTTTAAACTGCTATGATATGAAGTTAGTATATTATAAGTTGTTGCATAATACCACATACCACAGTAGTGGATAGTATATATATTTGCAGTAAAGTGGTTCAAAAGTCATGTGGAAGTGCTTGATAAAGTTGGTGTAAGTGTATCAGAATATTGAATGATATTATTTAAGATGGTTGTTGTCAAATAACCAAATAACTTGTTCCTGTGAAGTGTTATGAGTATCATAGAATTTTTTTTTTTAAGTAACAAACCTCAGTATTGAGCTCATGCATAAAATACTGGGTAGTTTAGGAGTTTGTTATGCATACCATACAAATTGTATTGAGATCTGCCACAAGAGCAGCATTACTAGTCACAAAATATTTTGCAGTGAGTGTGCTTGCCACCTTCACTGCATCAGAATGGATATTTGAATGAACATTTGTGATAGATTTTAACAACTAAAATTCAAATCAGTAATAGGTGAATATCATGACACCCTACTTACGTCATTTGCCAGCAATATTTGCTTGTTTTGCTCCAACCACCTGGCAATGTTCCTGCTGCTGCCCTCTGTTCCATGTCTGTCACCACCCCACCTGGCTAGGCCTGATTCTACATTTATTAGTTGTTGCCATGTTCTCACTTTTCATTTGCTCATTTATACTATCTAGTATACACCACCCACTCTGTTTAATGCTCTTATTTTCCTTGTACTGCTAGTTGGACTTATTGTGCTTAGTACATGCACTAATAATGATTGCTTATTTTGCTTATTTTCATCACTCTGTGATGCATGCAATATCTGGAAATCCAACAAAATAAGCAAAAAAGGCCCACTTTAAGGACAAAAGTGGGCTTGTTGTGCTTGTCAAAATTCTGCCTAATTTATCCTTAATTGTGCTTGTTGGCCTCAAATAAGGGCAAATAAGGGCATATATACAATGTGTCAATTTTTAATGCAAGTGATCCATACTTACCATATGCACTGCATGAGACTTTACAATTCCCTTGAATAATCATGGAAATTGAGAAGAAATAAGATAGATAATCAGTAGGATGGCAACATGGTTGGAAAAAACTCAGTGAAGATAGGCAGCCTATGAGAAAACTGACCCTTATTATTTCCATTGCTGATATTAGTTAGATATATAAACAACCATTTATAAGAATAGTCTATAGTCAGTTGTTGATCATAAAATAGATTGAGTTCCAAGCATCATTTAACATCATGAAGGATCTTGACCACCAATGCTTGAGTGGTGTTACCAGTATATGTAGTAGTGACTTGCTGGTACACCTTACATATATACTATATTTTTTGCTTGGATTTCTTGAAAAATAGTAAACATTCTTGAAGGTTGGCAGCACTTTGAATCTTCTGCCAGAGTTGCATTGCCATCTGGGTTGTTGTCAAGGCCAATGAGGTGATATCAGCACCATTGTATATGAGATTTAGAGCTATTCATACAGCTAGGTTAGACATAAGCAAGTGGGAGGCTTGGCTATTGGGTTAGACATGGATACCATTATTTCATCTTTACTACTACCTTCCTGGCTAACTTGTCTAATGTTCATAAACTTACCATCTTCTATATCATGATACCACAATAAAGTATAACTTTCTATTTTTGCAATTGATACTATAGGTGCTATTTGAGCAAGTATGGTATTATTATATCAACTATGATATTATAGTTCACTTTTTCCAATGTAGGTGGGACAATTTGATATATTTTAAACAAGGCAAACATTCACTAACAACAAGTCTATGAATAGACATCAGTAAATTTGTATTAGCTGTGGAGCACTGCCCAGTATTGTAGAGCCTCTATAGCAGTACAGCTAGATCCAGGCTATATAGCTCAAGTTAGTTGTGAAATAGCTATGGATAACTAGTATTTACTATGGAAGACCAAACTGTCAGCATGTTCTACTCTGTAGAATACATTATACACTACTACACAACACTGTCCAAGCTATGTATAATTAGAGTTGTTCTGGGTCACAATAGCACCATCTGCAGTGTTATCTAGTATTACATCACTGAAGTGGCTGCCACTAACCATAATGGCCACTGATAGCCTTGTGCACATGCTAGTCACACAATTACCAATTGGGGACAAACAAATCATATTTGGAAAGTGGGTAACTTGAAAAGTCAAACATCTGATGCTAATAATATTGACACAATGACTCAGAGTCAAAGCCTGAGGTGGTTGTCATGTCCAATATCCATGTCAACCTGGTGCAATGCATTCCTTCAAGAATGTCAACACATAGGAACAATAGTGATGAGATTACTATACAAATGAACATCCTTTCTCCACCTATTTACTGAGTTGCATGCACAGCTTGGTACTATGGTAAGCATAACAAAGGATCTCATTGAGCATCTTTACCATGGTAAGAAATATGGACCAATGTTTATTTCCTAAGAACTGGGGGGTCATTTTCAGCACCACCACTTCATTTTTCACAAATCTGTTGAGTACACAACTAGGCTGTGTGTATAGAACAGTGTCAGCTGGATCATTGTACCACATAATGAAGACAAACTGAGAACAGTCTGAATGGAAACACACTGTAGTGCCAATGAGCACAAGGCACAGGAGAGGAATGGCATAATGAAACAGATTTTGGCACTTGTCTGCAATATGGTAACTACCTATATAAAAAAACCTGATTATAATTTCCTTGAGGGTGGAGTATTGTCATATCCTGAAATTCTGTCAAGTTCAACTCTGCTGCTATATGCAACTCTGTTACTTTACATACAAACTCTGGTGCATTCTTACCATAGACACACCCCTTGACCTCTAGACTTGTTCCATACTGTATATCCTGTTATATCTGTCTTCATTCCTCCTTGCTTGACTCCATTCTTCTTGTTTTCTATTTGTACTAGTTCTGCTACATACTCACCTCCGAACCTGTGTGTTGCTTAGGAGCACAGCTCTGGTGACAACTCTACTCCAGACACTTACAAACTCTGTTAGTAATCCTATGCCTTCTGTTACGGTTGTAATCAGATATTCTTTTTCTTTATCTTATCGGATCACATGATAGTCACATGTGCTCACCAGTACCAGTTTCACTTTCTCTAGAGCCACTAGATGGACTCGTGCCATGGATGCACTTTATTTCTTTTCTCTTTCCCCGATCAGATCTGAGACCCAATCCTGATATGGTTATATTATTTCTCATGTTCATCTCTGTCATGCTTCCATTTCACTCTCACCATCAACATGAGTATTTAATCACCGCTCCTTCCATTCCACATACCTATGCCTCATGTATTTAATTACCATTACCCTATGCCCAAGATCATAGATCTAGACACAACATGTACACACTTAGTATGAATATATAAACCCAGAGGACTATGGCTGGAATCTCCAGTCTAGTCTCTTTGGATACTTCCATTCAAAGCAGGACTCAGGAGACCTTAGGGCTCACTTCGCATTCCTCCCTTTTTTCCAGTCTTTCGACTTTACATTGATAGTTTGGTGTTGCCTAAAGCATAGTTGCTTTGGATCATTTCACTAGACTAGACTCTACCTTTATGCTTTATGCTTCACCCCCCTGTCACATGTCCTAGCAAGTTCGTGGACATCCAGTTTATCTCTCCTTTACAGACAAGCTCACAGTGGGCTTAGTGCCTATAGTCTTCCACAGGTTGCTGCATTCATTCCCAACCCCAGATAGACCAAGAGGCGAAGATCATCTCAATCACCTCTACATTGCTAGTGTAGGACCAGCAGGACCATTACCTACAGAGCACAGGTGGGAATTAGTAGAACAGCAGAGAGTAGCCATTGACACAGAGTCACGGGACTTAGCATATGGAGAAACGCCATTCAGAGAGCTCTTTCGAGCTTTACAGGAACAACCAGAACCGGAGTGGTTCTGCCAAGTCAGGGACATATCGGGCAAGCCCCTATATCCAGCACCCCTACCCCAAGTCATCACCAGGGCTCTGACCCTTGGGTATGACAAAGATTGGTTCAGTGCTTGGATAGACCAAGAGTCAGATTTCAAGAGTCTCTCGCCACCCCCTTATGACCCCAACGACTACTACAGAACCCCAGAAGGCCCAGAGCTAGTACCACTCCACCAACTCTACAACACATCTCCCCTCAGATCACCAACTCCGGATTTCCGTGAGACCGGATGCCATTTATTCACAGGAGGATTAGTTCTGGTACTAGAGAGAGTACCAAAGCAAGAAAGAGAAGAGACACTGGAGATAGCTCCAGCACCAAAGAGGGTAAAGAAACCCAAATACAGAGAGATCAGAAGGTTTCAAGGAGGAGAGCCACTATCATTGGCCCCACACTTTTCTACAAAGGAGCTCAGACCTTGTTACAGCTTACGGAGGCCAAGCCGCTATCTATAGAAGAAGAATATTAGTTACAGGATCCTAATACAAAGATGACTTCCCTTCCACCTTCGCTGGCAGAAGCCTTGTCGAATGCTGCCTCTGGAGAGGACATATGGCAAGATATAGTGGGAGAGTTAAGATTGTACATGGAAAATCAGGAGCAGCATCTTCAGACGTTGGCACTGCTCAATAAAGGACTACAACAAGATCTGGATGCTGCTAGAGCCCAGATTCTTGCAATGCCTATGGGCCCAGCAACAGCAAGCAGATCAGGACACTCTGCAGACCCAAAGATGTCCAAGATATTCAAGGATCCCAGGGACTACGATGGTTCCAAGGGAAAGAAGTTCGAAGAATGGTGGACAAAGGTTCTTGTTTGACAAGATGTCAACAAGAACATCCTCTACAGATTGAACGGAATACGTGTCATGTTGTCAAGAATGACTGGTGGCGAAACAGGAGCATTTGCAAGGGCACAATTAAACAAGATGGTTTCCATGTGGATTAACTACCACACATGGGACCAATTCAAGGAAATAGTTGAGAATCATTTCCATTCTGCCACAGAGAAGGACTGGAACAGGAAAGCTCTCACGAACCTGAAACAGGGTTCACAAACAATGGATACATTTTTGATGAAATTCAAAATGTATCAGATGCTCGCAGAGTATGAAGAGGATTGCCTCATCGAGCTCTTGGAGCCAAATGCCAACAGAGAGATAGTGGAGATGCTATTGATGAGGGATGGTCACTATGATGATCTTGTCAAATTCAAAACCACACTCAAGAAGATGAGGGCACGCAAGGCGATGCTCTGATATGTTACGAAGGGGATGGTATCTCGTACGAATACACAAGACCTCAATGCAATGGACATTGACATGACCCAAAGTGGGAATCATGGAAACAAAGGAAAGGGCAAGGCTCAGGGCAGCATGGAGCGTGTCTGCCACAACTGTAAAAAGCCTGGTCACTTCACAAGCGAGTGCTGTGCACCCAAGGTTCAATGTCCAACGTTGTAAGGACTGTAAAGTCCTTGGGTTCGTATCCTACCCTATGTTACGGTTATGGTGCACCCCCGGTCTTTTTCCTTATCCCACGACCTCGTGCCCATCTCGCAACCACTCTGCCCACTGGACCACCCCCCTGGTGCATTCCCGTGCTTGTTTACGCTCGACATGACGTGTCTTACAACAGCCCAGCTTTACCTCCTCCCACACTGCCCCTTCAGCAGCACCTCTTGACACAGCTGCCCTCCTGTGTCCCGATCCTGGATCTTCCCCAGATCTTCCCTGGATCTTCCCTGGAATATCCCTACGGGATTTCCCACCCATCCCCTCCTTTAGGGCCACCCTATGCCCCACCACTGCCCCTGCCACAGCTCTTTTGCTGTACTCAGGTTTCCCCAGCACTGCCCTTCTGTGCTCTCTCTGCACAGCCGTCCTCCTGTGCCCTCCTTGGCGATCCCCACCTCAGTTGAGGCCAGATCTCTCCTCAACACCGCCCCCCCCTCAGTGTATTGCGCTCCGAACTCACTTCACTCATGTGATCACTCACGTGCCATCACAACATGTCGCGCCATGCTGATTCCCATGATGCGCCCCTTCGCTCGTGAACTTCCCATGCAAGACCCCTCTTGCCTTTTTGGGCGATTACCTCGCCACACAGACTCCAGGTTTCCTTATACGGATATGGACTCTTACCATATTAGGTTAGACTGCGCATGGACCACCATTACCTGATTGGGATATACCTGCCCTAAAGCCCTTATGGCCGGGGTATATATAGTTCGAGCTCCTCTCAAACCCCTCTCTCTCTCTAATCTTGATCTGACACCTAAAGTGTACACCTTACGGTTACTCTTGTGGTATTCATCATCCGTTCCCTGCAACATTCCCTTGCTTGACCTCCCTCTCGCCCTCCCCTTCTTCCTCCTTCATTGGAGAACTCCGATGACACCTTAGACTTCTCTAAGGCCTCAGGTTAGAGCAACTCGTCGTTGCTCTCCCACCAATGGCCCGTTGCCATTGGTTAGTTCCTCGGTTCTCCACCCCAATTAGGAGGACCCGTTCCCCCCGACGTCAACTTCACTACCCTACGTCCTCACCCTGGTTAAGGTCAACAGACCTTCTTCACTTAGGACTCTCCATCGTCATCTATCTCAGGGTACTACTTCTAGTACCCCTCGTCACTCGTTGCCAGGCTCTCGTCAAGCCTGAAGGTATCCTATGTCGTTAGGACCCAACAAGAGTTAGGCTCAAGGCGGC
>JBBPQP010000707.1:0-18595 GCA_038092555.1 Boletus subgraveolens
GCCGCCGCCAACACCTCACCATCTGTACACAGACAGTCACTTGATGGTAAGAAAGCAGTAACATCATCGAAACCTTACCACGGAGCAGAACAATATAAAGGACCTTCCACTGCTACATTGACGTGACCCTCTGAGTCCATGATACTCTCCTTATTCTAATCCGTGTCACCAAGGCGAGTGTATGAAAGTCGCGGCACGCCCACGAAATGCCATATTATCGGGGGAAACACGCGGCTGCAACAGCGAACAGGTGGCTCAAAGGTGAGTGTACCAACCCTGTCACTATTAGAGATGACTTGATCAGGACTACGGCTCAATGTCATTGGAATCCTAGATGAGTTTCGTTGATCAAGAGGGGTACAGTCATATTGATGTATTGAATCCGGGGGATCTGAACCCTGGTTGCCAAGTTGTCTGCTCACGAAGAGAACAACATAAGTATAGATGGTTAAAAGGCCTTTTGCTATCTATATATATCATGTGCATTATCCAGTACTACGAAAAGTAAGATCATTGTTACCTGAGCTCTGGTTGCCAAGTTGTCTGCCTATGAAGAGGGCAACATATAGACGGTTTAGAGGCCTTTTGCCATATATATGCATCATGTGCATTATCCAGATTGCTGATTCACTCCCTCGTGGCTTCACTGTAGTCATTCGAGGTATGTACACTCCAAACAATGAATTGTGACTAATGCGTCTGGTCTCAGCCATCGAAAATACTGACCACTTCGTTCTAGGCTTGCACCCATAGCATTTTCAAATTTCACTGTACATATACTTATGAGTGCGTTTATAGAATTTGTTTAGTGCTCCCGTAATCAAACCCTCGGATTTCGTGCATACTTTGCAAACCACTCTGACAAAGCTAAGTAGTGGGTGAAGAGTGAATATGCCCGTCCCGCCCATTCAATGATAGTACGTATGTACCACGAGTTGATAACCTGGTGCAATATCAATGAGGGGACATTGGATTATGCTGATGGCTGGACATTCTTTCGTTATGCAAAATGTTGTGTGGGTAAGCCCGATGAAAAGATTTCGAGTGGCGATGCACCCCTTGGCATGACGAAGCTGCCACGGAAATGAACACCGTTATCACCGCTCAAAAGAGGTACGGATCAGTGGCAGTGATCTCCCACCAGCTTCCCCCGACTCCGGTATTTAAGATTTTTTATCCATATTTTCTCCGGCTTTCAATCGCGCGGAGTTTGAATAACTAGAATCTCCAGACCGCCTTTTTTATTCTTTGAGAACTACATACTCTCTTATCCTGACCGCGCCCATTGATAGGTTGCTCAACACAAGGGCAGATCTCGGAGATTCATTCCTTTCCTCAGCCATGGAGAGCATAAAAGCATCCTCGCATTTGCGATATTTATGTTTATCAGTCGCATTTTGACTTCCCCAGCCACCACGCACAGATCGGCTACCACTTCGCTCAATGTCTACCCTTCCCCTTCCCCTTCCCCAATTCTCCTTCACCTCATTCCCTACTGGCGACATGGCTTTCTGCGGGGAAATTGCGGACTTCAGAAGTGAGCTTC
This sequence comes from Boletus subgraveolens, assembly GCA_038092555.1. Classification (NCBI taxonomy): domain Eukaryota; kingdom Fungi; phylum Basidiomycota; class Agaricomycetes; order Boletales; family Boletaceae; genus Boletus; species Boletus subgraveolens. The sequence goes on from JBBPQP010000707.1 coordinate 1,547, forward strand.
ATGCTGTCTAATGCGACATGTCGTGACCACCATGAAAGTGCCAGAAAACGACAGCCATCATTTGAACTTCCCGATGCCACCCCCAAGAACGTGAGCAGCTCTTCCATCCATGCCACGTCCGTGTCATCACACAGTGTTCCTCGATCAGGGATAACCATCAACTCTATGTTGGCCAGCATCTCTCATTCCCTGACACCAACCATTCCTGGCACGCAAACCAAGTATAGTGAGACAATTGATACAATCATGTCGCAGGTTTAATCGTTTTTTCCAGCAGTGACCCTGGCGTGCCTGCATCCATTCAAGTAATCCCGTAGGTGTCTATGAAATGAAACACAATATTCGTGTCTGACTATGATTTGTAGCATACGAACGCCCCACGACCCCATATCATGGGGCCCGCCTGGCGTGCAGTCGGTTGTAGAAGTATCGTCCACCCTGTCCTCGCCCACAGCGGTGAATGAGAGGCATGGTAATCATATTATATCAGCTTCTTATTCTCCCTACGACCCAGGTCAGAATGCCACCCATTGGGATAGTCACGCTGGACTTGATCCCTCCAAGACTTTCTGGCCAGTTTTAGACCGAGAGTTTGTGATCCCTCTCGTTCAGCAGGAGACTAGTACTCTTTGGCATCATTTTCTCGAGCACTCGAGTGCCCACCCATCCCTTGCGTGTTCTTCACACGTGACGCATTCTCACGACTTGGGTTTGTCAGACGTCAAGAATGCCACAGCACCGTCTACTCCACATCACTCACCTCCATATCAATTATCCGGTCCAGCTTCACCCCACTGCAATCTCCGCCCGACGTCGACCGGATTCCTTGAAACGGATTATCGTTCCCATCTTGCTTTCTATCACGTACCGCACTGGGATTCCACTGGATCATCCCACCGCAGACGTGCCGCCCGTGCGATCGAGTACGACAGGTTATGGATCGATGAAGAGGACCTCCTCAAAGGTTTGTCGGCACCCGATGGGAGGTTTAACATTCACCAGTGTCACTGGGAGGAAGACCACTCACCGTGTCACCTATGGATCAGAGGCGACAAGTCATCCATTAACACGCACATCCAAAAGTGGCATGGAGGGAGGGCTGGAGGGGACAAACAGCAAGTTAATTGTCGTTGGTCTGGTTGCGGCAAGACGATGTTGAAAGAGTCGATCGCGAGACATATAGTAAGTATCCACCTTGGGGAGATGTGGAAGTGCCAGGGTTGTGAGAAGGACATCGCTCGGAATGACGCCTATGGACGGCATGCCGTGAGATCGGATTTCGAGGCGTGCCGAAATGCAGGCGCATTGATCACATACTCTTGTGATGTACGGGTGATCGATGCTCGCGTTGCTCTGGATAGTGGAGGAAGACTACGGTACGCTGGTGCATGAATGTGGCTTACTTTTGTAAAATTTCATACGTCGTAGTTTTTTCTCACTTGTGGATATTTGATTCAGACTAGCCTCAGATCCACTGCTACATCGAATTACCAATCTACAGTCGACTCTGTAATAACCTATACTCTGACAACCCATACAATTTCCCATTTCCCAAAGTTCATTTTCAGTGCTTCCAGCCCCAATCACAACCTATATTCCCATAAGCCATACCCCTAGGCCTATCCTGAGAAGTATGGGTTATTACAGAGTCTACTGTAGTATCTACCACTATCAATGATACAATGATACAATCAACATTTGTTCCGAATTAGTGCCTGAGAGTGCTGATTCAGAGGCTGTGCCTTCTGACAGTCAAGTTTAGCATCATTATCAGCTAGGCAGGCCCACAGGAGTTTTTTTCAACTTTTCAGAGATAATTCATGTTTTCTCCCTTATCATGGCCTGTGGGAGGCTGATGGGTGTGTTCTGCCTTCTTGACTTAACCCACCATGTCAGACAGACGGTGACATCCAACACCGCGGCACAAGCGATTTACTTCCGCCGAGTCCGCCTATCCAATTCCTAAAATACCTTCGCCACTCCGAACGTTCTACAGATTGTCACGGGTTCAATTGATTGACCCGAGCGGTGCCGATAATCTCAATGTCAATGTTTTTGGTTGAGTAGGTTCCGTTCGCACATTCCAGTCCGAAACATGGGTGTACATAATAAGCAGTAGTACAAGGCTATGTCATTCCCTACTAGTACAGGTACAATGTGAGTCACTGCTACCTCTCGGCATCGAGGCTGTCCGGGAAAGGAGCTGTGTCCACTGGAAAGTGGATATAAGCCCCCTTCAGAACTCGCTGACGTGACACTGAGTTCTTCCTCTATCCCTTCCGATTTGGTGTTCTAGCCTATGTCCCCTCGCTCCCCCCTATCAGAACCGTCAAGAGAGACCTCAGGGACTATCCCAAGGGGATGCTCTGGAGTGAAGACGATTCCAATTCTGAGGAATATACTACGATACATGGATGGTATATATACTACTAGGAAGTAAGATGACTAAGCTATTCGGAAATGAAGTGGGTAAGGGTTTGATCCGGTGGAAGGGAAGGAGTATTCTACAGGGTTCTACGTACTTCTGTGATATACGTGAAGAGGTGAAAAGGTGAAACATGACACCCCCTGGAAAGAACACCACGTCGAAGCTCCCGGACGGGTCGTTCCATCACAAGCATCCCTTACTGCCCAATTCCGACGTCTTCGTTGCCAGTCCAGGCAGTCTCGCCTAAAGAGACGGTATTACACACTTGTCAGTGGATGAGGGACGACGGTACCATATGTACGGCACAGATTACTCGGGCAAGTGTCCCCGGACATCTCGCTACTCATGGTGTGAAGAACATGGCAAACTGCCGTCGCGTGCCGTGCAGATGGTTGGGATGCCGAATTAGAGGAAACAAAGATATGATGAACCGCGAAAGCGTCGTACGCCACGTACGCGAAAAGCATCTGGGTTACAGGCGTACCCTGTAGTTAGATTTAGGTGCGATTTGTCGCTCGTTTGTGATAGAACTTGACGCTCATTGCTCTCGAACTTCTACATCACCGGCTAGATGACCTGGTGTCAAAGACTGCACAATATTCCTGACAATCGTCGTTGATTCGTTCTCTGGTTCAACATCTGCTCACATCTCTTCCTGCGAGATATGTGGGTTGTTTTCGTCTTGGCATTGTATCCCGATCCGTGCTCGAGTACGAATCTCGCCATCGCGTGATAAATTGTAGTATTATTTCCTGTTCCCACATTGTGGAACCGCCGATGGCATGGTTGCAAAGATGACCTTGTGATAATTGTAAGCTAAGGATGATATCACTGGCAGTTGACAGTGACTCGCTTGCTCGGAAAAACCTTTGTATGTCTCTGCTTGCTCCGTGGCTGTGCTCAGGAACACGTCTCTAAATTAACCTGACCCATTTCGCTGCAACCTGCAACCCCAGCAATCTTCAACTTATTCCGACTCGAAAGCTAAGTGCTCGCCTACATAGCGATTCCGGAGCGCTTGTTACTCGCAAATGTCACCCCCGCAGTTCCTGATATTCGGTCCCGAACCATATAGTATGTACAGTACTCCAATTATGCTCAGCGCTCGGCTGCTATGTTGGTCTCTCGAGTTGCTTGTTTCTTTGCGTCATCCCCGTGGATCATGGAATCACTGGCGCATGCGCATTGCGAAATTTATGTTATCGCCACTCGCTCATTACGGTAAATATTCACGACTCACATGTCCTACCGGGATGGCCCATTCTGCTAGTTTAGAAAATGTTAACCAGACTTGGATTGGCATCGGGGATAGGTGCGCTTTTGCTTCGGTTTAAACTCTTCGCTGCTTGTAGCCTTAGGTGTATTCTGGACGTCTGTTGTACGTCGCAGTCGAAACCAACTCCTAAATTCTGTGATGATTTATGCAAAGCTATGGATTGCTCCATGTATGTCTATTCTCTAAATTCTATTGTCAGCCCAGAGTAAAGTGAAGATAGAGTGATATTTCTGGCATGGATGATTCCCCGTCTATCTCCGAGATTAATGAGACTCGCGCGGAAGTAGCGTGGGGTAGCAATGTCTGGGTACCTTTCGTTTATGACTTTCAAGGGCACGCGTTGCGTGTACCGTATCTGACCACATCCAGGCGAGAGGAATAATGGGTTGACCTTCCAGCTTTTGTGTAAACGAGGATGGTCGCGAAGCAGGTATGCGAAAAGAGGTCCATCGGCTCTGACTCATCAGCAGAAGCTCAGTGCGCTCGGCTTGTTATCAGACGCCGTAGCACAAGGGCGCAGAGCCGAGATTAACTAGCGCTCACACCGGTGAAAATTTATTCTGGATCTTTCTACTCACCCACTCCCTCCCCTGCGGATTACTCCAGGGGTTTTCTTACTGTAGACAAGGATTTTAACCCTATATCTGCCTTTGAACACACTATTTGCTTGGACCTCCTTCGGCTTATGCCGGTTTATTTCGGCTATGAGGGTCTGGATTGCGTGGATCGGTTTATCGATGGGACCGACCCCAATGTCACCTCATTGTACATGGCCGCCGTCAGGCGGGCAAAGGGCCTCGTTTCATTTCCGCAAAGTATGCCTGCCTGGAGTGAGGAGCCTCGATTTTCAGATGTGGGTGTGCTCTCCTTAATTCCGCGGATTATTTGACCCCTTTGGAGTGCTGACTTGGCGCGCTCTTGCAGAAAATGTGCGAGCAGCATGTCGGCCAGCCAGCGGTATAGTTGGAAGGCTCATACAGTCATATAACGCACACGAGTCCGCCTTGCTTTTCATCCACCACCACCACCATCACCACCACCACCACCACCTCCTCCTCCTCCCCACGTACCGCGTCTCTTGCGCCTTTGTGAGCAAGTACCCTACTTCCGCCCTCGAAATCCTAGTAACTTTTGTCTAGGTTGATGCATCAGCATCTTCCATCTCCAGGCGATTATTTCCCCTACGGTGTACACAACACCCATTGGAGTGCAGAGGTAAGCTAGCATTCTTCTCTTCCCCTCTTCTCTGTGCTCGCTCTCATAACTTTATGGCAGGAAAACGCCCCTACATACCTCGCGAATCAAACGATAGGAGGGCATTTTCCTGCTGAGTACGGTTTTCACATTCTTCACTCCCCCAGATTTCTGACCAAAGTATACAGAGTTGCAACAACAGGCAACTACTTGTATCATTGTACATGGCTCACGGGGGGTATACCCTGTAGTCAATGTTTTATCAGTTTTGATGAATTGGTCATGCACCTAGGGAGCATGCATGACGTACAAGGATCCGCGCAACGGAGGCTGGTCTGTCACTGGTGGACACACAGAGGTTACTGCGGTAACGAGTATCGCAGAGATGCATTCCGGCGCCACATCGCGACCCATCTCAACTTCTCAGTTCCCTGCAACAACTGCAACAAGTCTTTCTCTCGGGTTGACTCCCTTCGTTCACACATGAGGAAGAAACACGGACAGGAGTTGCATCCCTCAGTCCTTTGACTTGTATCATTGAGCACTGTGTGTTCATTCTGTTGTTCCTGACATTTTGATACCTCAGTGAACGGGTTGTGTGTTTTTGGGTCTAATTTATTACCTGATGGGGGCTGGCCCCTTTCTGGATGCTACAACGCGGTCTTGTACTGATGTTCGTCCGCAACCGTGAGTTTATCTCGTAAGTAATTTATGATGAGAATATAGTGATCGTACGGGGGTGGTTTGTACATGAGGTGACGAGTCTGATTATGTAGTATACTTCGTTGCTGTTGGGTCACGGTAATGCGATCTCTTTGGTTCAGTTTGTATACGCATGTGACCTCAAGAACTCGTTTTCCATCGATGGTTAATTGGTCTCATGTACCACTTCCTTCCGTGGATGGTACTTATGCAACTCAGTTCCCGTGTTGATTTGCTCCGGATGCCACACTTTTGCATCTAGGATAGCACCAGAGCCAACACACCGCGTTCACAAGTAGCAGGTCCGCGACTTTGAGCTTCTGCTGCAAAGAAATCGAGGCCTGCCGATCCGGTGACTTGATGATACGTACTACGAAAACATGATAAGACGGAGACCAAGAGGGATGAAGGAGCGACAAGAAATTGGTGGGCTGCGTGAATGGAGAACACAGGCACACAACTATTAGTCAATATATTTTACGAATTAATGAAAGGAGTTGTGCCTCGTGGGAATGCGCTCCCGCCGTCCCTTGATGTGCAAGCGTGCTTTGAGGGGGAGACGTCCTCAAAGAATCCTCGGCCGATAGACTAATCGAAAAATCATTTATAGACTTTTCTTCCGCCCTCCGCCACTCTGGCAACTATTGCTGGTGACGCCAGGTGGCAGACGAGACACTGGGGGAAAGCGCTGTCGTACAGGGGCTGAGTGCAAAGCGCAGGTGAGGTGTTCTCTAAATATTGGTCAAAGAAAAGAAAGCCCCCCGAAGGGAGTGCACACGACACCGGAGGCTCCAAAAGACGCGACTGAGGGATATTAACAGCGGATAAAAAGTCGCGCGCCTTGAAGGGAGAGCCGGGATCGAACAAGAGAGAGGACGGTGAAACATTGGAAGGTACGGATGGTACTTCGTATGGGGGAGTGACCTTCAAGTCAAACGAGGTCTTTGCGGGCGAGAAATCTGTGGGCGTTAAAAGTGCAGATGTCGTCAAACTCGGAGACACATCGGGCGAGCCCGACAAGTTCGCAGTCTCGCTGTTCACCGCACGAGCGGGCTGTTGAACTCACGGCGCGGGGGAGTTGAGATTGAGCACGCGCAAGAGCTGCTCGACGTGCTGTGCGACCACCAAGGCGAGTATATGCGCCAAAAATACCGTGAAGTTAAACTTGCATCGTCGTCAAACTCGGAACCCTGTCTCTTCCTCCCGTCTCCGATGGCACCAATGTCCCTTTTGCGAGGTGGACCGACGAGTCCGATTGGACCGAAGACGTCTTCGCTTCCAAAGATCGGATGAAAGCCTCGGACCACCCTCTGCGGACGAAAGACCGCTCTTTCTGCATCACGCGAAAAGGTATCCACGGCATTGGGCCAAGTGGAGTCCAACTGCTGAGGCTGCGGGGCCCAGATTAAGGCAGCCGTGGTCCTCGATCGGGGGGGACTGTAGTCATCGGCAAAGGGAAGGAAAGATTGGGCGCTCGGGGTGGACTGCATGATGGTTGTGAGGGGATGGTACGTGGGGCAGAGAAAGAGGGAAATCGCGAGCCAGAGGTCTTTTATATGGATTTTCGAGTGCGCTGACGGCCCGTCCGATGTGACGATCCCCCAGCAGAGTGTCACATTCCTTTTTAGGGGAAGATTTGACCTAATTTGGAAGGCTTCTTTGCACAAGCCGCCTTGTCACGCACGACAGGCCCTTGTGTTCGATGGGTTGCTGCCAGTCCGACTATCAGATACCCACCATCTTATCACAGACAACGCACGCGTATCCATATTTACACCGTGCGATCCTGCGCGACTTTGATACATTCGCTGTGCCTCCCAGAAGCGTGCCGGGGCGATGCTGAATGCCATGGTCCACTCGTCACAATGTCACGATTTGGACCCTAGGACCCGCGGTGAAGATCGAATGAGCCAACAAGGACGAGAGAGTGTGCGAACACCCACCAAATGGATCCGAGATATATATGTTGAGGCGTGCGCATCCCATCCTGCTGCTTCGCAACCGAGCTCAATGACACCACACGCAACGAGTTGGATGTACGCTGTCCAGAAAAGGGAGAACGCAAATAATTTTTTCATGCAGTGTCACCTGGCATCCATTCTGCACCACGCCGTTTACTCGAGTGTGACAAGGTATGAACCGGAAATTTCGCGCAAAGTCTCATAAACACAAAAGGAAGAGGAACATGAAGCTCCAACTCAACGGTCGTCACGGAACGTCTTGCCAACAGAACAAATGGGGATGCAGGCTGTGGTCGCAGGACACGGAATCAACCCCTCAACATTCCCTGCCGAACAACAGATACCCACTCCACACGGGTGCAGAGACCGGGTCCGAATACCGCAGGAATCTGGACGAAAGACGATTTGAGGTGGGACACAACTTCGCAATCTGGGATTGCGGACGGCGATCAGCTGTCTGTGCCTCCCCGATCCATACGCACACCAGGGGGTGGCGCAGAAAACTGTCAGAGTCGAGGCGCCTACTAGGGATGTTGTATTGATACAGCAGGTTTCCCACCAACCGGGACGCCAATCTGATGAACTTGAGTACATCAATTTGCGTACTGGTAGAGGGCTCTCGCGGAAATGAATGCATGTCACTAACATGTGTGATCAAGGGTTAAGACGTACGCGAGAGAAGATTGAATGGCGACGAGTGCCTATTCCCAAAAGGCAGGCAGGACACAGGTGCAAGTAGCGAGACTTCCTGAATACGATCAAATCCCAATATGATTGTAGACGACTTTTGAAGTGACATTCCTCTAAGGAACTGAAACCGAATCGATCGATCGATCGAGCCCCGATGATCGTAGGGTGGCAGTACAACGACGATGCGACATGGCAGGGTATGCAAGTTAATCGGTGAGAAGTATCTCAGGAGAAGAGTGGAAGATACAGTGCCTGAGACCTGAGAATCGATGCCGAAGAAACCCACGCTGGTGGAATACAACATGGCGGACCTACTTGATATCATTGACCTGCGATGAGTCCTGCATGAGACTAAGTCAAAGAGAGCTGGGGAGTAGGGACGTCGCCGGTCGGGAGTCTCTATATTGAGGCTACCGGGGATATGACACCAGCGCAGTGAGGATCAACTGGACACTGCTAGCCACCAAGACAACAGCGAGCCCTGCATGAAACCAAGGCTGAGAGAACCCGAGATCACCAGAGAGTCGACTTGGAGGCTGATAGCTATGGTAGGAAAGGTGGCACGACAGCCTAAGAAAGTCAGCCGTTTGACAATGGCAAAGCCTCATACTATAAACACTGTTATCGCCGCGATGCACATTCCGTTGAGCAAATCTAGGCGAACGAAACAGGCACGACAGAAAGGGAAGATAGCCTAGGAAATTTTCTGTAAGCAATTGTAGGAGTTTCAAAAACTCTAATTTTGATCGAAACATCGGGTGCTTCGCACGCTCTCCCAAGCCGCTCTCCCATCCCCGCTCAGTCACCAAGAGCAAATACAAACGTATAAAGCATGGGACATCTTCGCATTCACCAGTCGCAGACCGACTCCGATTTCCTCTCCACACGCAGTTTGACTACCACTGCGGTCAATGTTCACACCTCCTCAGTCCCGACTCTCCCTCACCACACCCCCTCCTGGCAGCATGGCTTTCAATAAAGATCTCATACGTGAGCCTTCTGCTGTCTAGGGTTCCATATCTTGACCGTCGTGAAAGTACCAGAGTTATGGTCACCATTTAAACTTCCCGAGGCCAAACCCGACAACGTGAGTGACCCTTTCATCCACGTCATGTTCGCGTCGTCACACCGTTCCTCGATTAGGGAGAACTATCAACTATGTGTTAATACCCCCTTATTCTCTGACACAGACTACCCCTGGCAAACAAACCAAGCATAGTAAGACATTTGATTCGGTCATGCTCGCCGATCTAATTGTGTTCTTCTAGTCACGATCCTGGCGTGCTTGCACCTCCTCATGTAACCCAGGATGTACCTATGAAATGGGATGCAAGCGTCGTGTCTCGCTGTGATATGTGGCATACAAACGTCCCATAATCTCGGATTATGGAGCCTGCCTGGCGTTCCTGAGGTATCTTTCTCGCTGTCCTCGCCCACATTGGTGAATGAGAGGCATGGTAATCATAGGATGTCGGCCGCTTATTCTGCCTACGACCCAACTCGGAATGTTACTCATTGGGACAGAACGCGGTATCGGATCCCCTCAGGACTTTGCGGCCGACTTCATCAGATCGACCGACGACAGCCTCTGTTTCCTCTCGTGGAACAGGAGACTGGTACCCCTTGACACCACGTTCTCGACCAATCAAGCACCCATCCATCCCCTGCGTTTTCATCACACGTGACCCGTCCTCCCCGCTCAAGTTTATCAGACGACGAGAATGCCACAAAACCATTTGTTTCATATTACTCCTCGATATCATGCGTTTATTCCAGCTTCACCTTCCTGCAGTCCCTGCCCAACGTCAACCGGGCTTGAAAGAGATTCTCATTCCCATATCTTTTTATCGTGCATTCCACCGGGGTTCCACTGGATCATCTCACCGCGAACTTACCGCCCGTGCGATTGAGCACGATGGGCTATAGATAGATGAAGATCTCAAAGGTCTGATGCAACTCGATGGAAAGCATAACGTTCATCAATGCCGCTGGGAGGAAGATTTACCTCTGGATCGAATGCGATAAGTCAACTATCAACGCACATATTTAAAGTGGCATGGAGAGAAACCCGGGAAGATAAACATGAGCTTAATTGTCGGTGGTCTACCTGCGCGAAGACGATGCTGAAAGAGTCGATTGCGAGGCACATCGTACGCATCCACCTTGGGAAGGTGTGGAAATACCAGGGCTGCGGGAAAGAGATCGCTCGGATCGATGCTGAGGTTGGATTTCGAGGCATACCGAACATCAGGCGCGCTGATCACATACTTTCTAATGCTCGGAGAGATCAACGCTCGGGCTGCTCTGGATAGTGGATGAAGACTACGTTGAGCTGGTGCATGAGTATGATCTATCATATATTCCTCAGACCCTGCGATCTTTTCTCACTTGTCATGGTGTATACTACTGGCCTCAGACTACCCCCAGATATGCTGCTACAAAGTAGTAAACACGTGTATACCAATCTCTCAACCACTGCGGGATGTGAATCATCGGTGCTCATGTCCATGGATGGCATGGAAACACGTATGTGGACAACAGGGCTAAGTGACCGTGACGAATGTTCAGAGCCTGGTGACCGTTCGTCTTGGGGAGGGATTTCATTGCCGGGGCCCCAATCAGGTGTTTTCGCGCAAGGATGTGTACGATCAACACCTTGAGAAAGGAAATACTTGTCGGGATCCCGGTGTAGTGATGGTGTATAGCACAGAGTGCAGGATGATCGATGCGCTCCAGGCGTTCCGGCGAGGGCCCCGATCCAGTCTGCTATGCTGGTCGATAGAGTTTGACTCATTGTTGCAATTCTCCCTCTGGTTTCACTAATCTCTCTCTTGTATATACAACTTGCAAATCAGTTTAGTTGACTCGACGATGGAAAATGTAGTGATTAGCCCAATTCAGTGCCGCGAATACTCAGATGGAATCGGAGTTAACACATGAGGCCCGAGTTAATAGGTTCAATTTGAATGGACGAATTTCGTGAGACAATTCGTCTCAGGACTCACCGCCAGTCTCCTGCGCGGATATCCTTCCACAGGACAGGACAGTTGTAGTGGCGAGAAAAAAAAAAGGTAATGCATTGCATCCGTGCTATGAGGATCACATTGACCAGTACAATCCAGGAAGTGGCATCGAAGCCACCGAAATGGTACATGTGCAAGTGGCGAGAAACCCCGGACGTGGTCAGCCAGAAATCGCGTGTGTGTTGTACTTTGTTTGTATATCCGCGCCTCGGAGACAGCCGGGCAAGGACTCCGGGCGCAGCTGGGTAAGCAGTTGCTGTAGCCTACGAGTTGGTTCAATTTGCGTACTGCCCACCTCCGAAAAACCAACCACGCTGACTCAGCTGTGTCCAGGATCCTTTCCCGGCTGTTTCCGAGACGCGGCTTTCACTTCGATGCATTTTCCACATAGATTTGCAAACCGCGCCAAGCCTGCCATATTCAGCAGTTAAGCTTGCCACATTTGGCAGACTCATCGCTTTCTCGCCGTTCTCGGAGCTTGAACGTTTCAATCGTCCCGGATCGGTTTCTTTTTGGTGGTGACGAACTTCGTGTTGGTGGGATTTCCAGTCCAAAGCCACTGCGTCTGCTATATAATGGCCTCGGGGTGGAAGAAATTGTTCATTCAGATCGACCCATGGGTGTCCGTGTTGAGAAGGGACTCCCCTTCAGCGTCGCACTCCCACTCACTAGTGCTGCTTCTTCCGTCATATCTGATGACAGGCATAGCGAACCTTCATTTCCATGGCCTTTACTCACAAGTCTTTTTGAATCGAATGACTTGAATGTCCCACTCCCATATGGATGGTTGGCAGCAGGTTTTCCCTGCTCAGGTGTTCAATCCAGCCCTTATCCTTGTCAGAACGGAAATGCGTGAGTGATGACGTCGTGTGCTACTCACCGCTAAAGTATGATGTAGCCCCTGGGTACCATCTGATCATACCTCAGGTCAACACACAAGGCCTAGGTGGCTCACCAACCTTAGCTCATAGTAGAGCCCATCGCTGACATCTCCACAGCAGAAATGCATCCGGTTTGTTGGACGCCTCGCCGCCACTGAGCTTCGTTCCTCCGTATGCGACACCAGGATCCCATTTTCCTTCGACGGTTATTGGCACTCATGCACCACTTCCTTCCCTGGATGGTATGCTATTCAGTTCTTGTGCCAATATAACTCATTGAAATCAACCAAGTCGGTTTTAATGGATATACAGGGTCATTTGCTCCCGATGGCAAACTTGCATTTAGGATAGCACCAGAACCACAGGTCATACCGCGTTCGCAAAACGCCACATCAGAACTGAGTTTGTGTTGCCGCGATTCAGTGAGGCAATCTGTCTCCCATAATGGATATTGATTGATGTTTATTTGTACTGCAGCTCAACCAGCCCACCTTCCCTATACATAGCATGCCAACATTGTCGTCCTTGTCTGCCGAGGTTACAAACTTTGTCAGTAACCAGGCACATCCTCCATTTGTGCTTTACCGCACCCCGGAGAGTTCAGGTCGCCGACGTTCTCAACGTGCTTGTGCAATCAACATTGAAGGCCTGTGGATCGACAAAGATGATCTCTACTCTGGTGCCCGTCAAGCTAGTAGCATGGTCAGCGTCCATGAATGCCATTGGGCCAAGACCAGCAACCCCTGTGGGATGTGGATCATTGGCTCTAGAGCCCGCATTGGCGCTCATGTTCGTAGATGGCATAGAAGCGCGCACGCAGACCACAAGGCCAGGTGTCTGTGGGACAACTGCAATGCAAACGCAATGCTCAAAGACTCGATCAACCGCCATGTGGTAACTGTTCATCTTGGGGAGGGTTTTCATTGCCAGGGGTGTGATCAAGAGTTTTCGCGCAAGGATGTGTACGATCAACACGTTGAGAAAGGAGAGACGTGTCGGGGTGCTGGCGCTGTGACGGTGTATGGCACAGAGCGCAGGGAGATCGACGTACGCAAGGCGTTGCAGGAAGGGGGGCCAGTTCGCTATGCTGGTCAATAGAGTTTGACTCATTTCTACAATTCCCCCTCTGGTTTCGCCTTCATCTTGCAGTTTTGTTGATTGTACAATGGAAAATGTAGTGATTATCCCCGCCCTGAGCCGCAAACGCTCAGATGGAGTCGAAATTAACTTATGAGATCCGAATTTGTCACGGTTAGCAAGTCCAATTTGAACGGGGGACTGTTGTGATGTACATCGTCCAAGTTAGACTGTATCAGGATTCAACACCAGCCTCCTACACGGATATGCTTTCGCGGGACAGTCCCAGTTGTGGTGGCAAAAAGAAAATGCATTTGCGCTATGATGAATACATTGACCAGTATAATTCAGTGGTACCAATGCCTCCGAGACGGCATATGTGCAAGTAGTGAGAATGACAGCCTGGAAGTGAAATCCCCAAAGAAACTGAACCCGAATCGATCGATCGATCGAGCCCCGATGTATAGAAGAACAGTGGAATATGCAATACCTAAGGCCTGAGATACCATGCTAGTAGAACACAATGTGGTGGACCCACCAGGTGTCACCGACGATCAACACAGCGATGAGTCCTGCATGGGACCAAGATAACGAGAGCTATGTTACAATGTAGGGTCGCTCGAGTCTCGACGTCGAGGCCACTGGGAAACGATTCCAGCGCAATAGATTGCTTGTCATCAACATAGCGGTGAGTCTTGCAAGACGCCAAAGCGGAGAGAACTCGAGACCACCAAAATCTCGACGTAGGCTGATACTCATTGGGAATGGTGGGACGATGGAAATCCAGCCGTTGGGTAATAATAAGGGGTTAGAGCATATGATCATTGATGATATGGTTACTATGAGCGTGGCTCGCACCTCACAAACAGGCTGGTGACCACGTACCCGACCCCCTTGTCCAGAAGCAACTTCCGAACACACAGCAAGTGGCGTGAAATTGGCATCCTCACCGGCTGGGACACTCATCTTCCCGCGCCGAGTAGAGAGTGGACCCTATCCAATTAGTTCTCGTGTATCATACTAGGGCTTCTTTTGCACCGGTTATTCTGCCACAAATGTTTGCTGTGGAGGTCCCCACGTCAAGATAACGAGACCACAGGATGGCAGGATTCTCAGCCAATATAAAACGCACGTTCGACGCCCATCTGATCCCTCAGGCGGTTCGGGTGGCAGATGTCAGCCATTCCCTTCCACGGAGGCTGTTGCTTGAGAAAATTTCACGACGAAGGTGGTATATGTGGCAGGTCGGTGGCAGGCGCAGCCGAAAGAGCAATGCAATAATTCATTGATGGCTCTGGGATATCCTGGAAGAATACCTCTTGTCTAAGAGGGTCATAGAGGGGTGCCCAACACTGAGACGCTGGGAGAGCGAATGAGATCGCTTCTCAGTAAATCGATAAACCCCGGGTGTGTGCTCCCTATTGTCATCTAGTGGTCCTTGTAATGCCCAGTTGTGAAAAAAGAATACCGAAATTGTAGGGTATACAGTTGATATGCTCATAATGCATATGCTAATAATGCATATCCGTCATATTGCATTGACTTTTGGAGGGTCCCATGTTGGGCCCAGCCAAAATGAGTGAATTTTTGCATATTGCATAATGCATTAGACATTGTTGTAACATATGCATTATGATGGAGCACTACGGAGCTACCAGGGTGGGCGAAACTGAACAAATTGCGCCTGTGAACAACCTGTGAACATGCAATTTACAATTTCCCACGTCTACAAACCCTCCAACATCAAAATGCTCGATGCCGAAACAGAAATCCCGAGAAAATTGTAGTCTAAAGCATACCCAAGATGGGCCTGCTGAGCTGCAACTTCCACACAACTGCCACAGCAAGTGTCACGCCAAACCTTACTCTTGCCAACCGGCTGCAACTCGGTCTATGCCGATGTCAATACCCAGATCACCACATTATGCAAACAGCTTGCAGGGGCTGTGTTGGAGTATGATGAGGCCGAGAACATCTTTGAGTTGTCGAAGCAGCTGTGTTGTTTTTGTGTACACTTACAGCAACAGGGGCTTAAAACAGATGAACTTGGATACAATGTAGGTAGAGAGTAGTGTAGTGGATAAGTTGTGACAGTGATGTCACCCTTTGTCACACGTCGTCGTCTTGCATAACCATGGTAATGCATTAGGATTTAGTGGGTCCCGACGTTATGCATTATGAGCATATCAACTGTAACAGTCAAATTCGCATTTTACTGTCACCAATAGCATCACCGAGTAAGTGTTGGCTTCTTGTGTCAAACGTCCACAATGCCAAACAAATGATATAAAATGTCAAACACAGTCACATGTCCTCTTTCCTGATGCCGGCAAGCAAGGTCTTCGGGGGCAGCGCCCCTTGCTGGATATTGAAACCTTACCACGTAGCATGGTAATACAAAGGGCCTTCCACTGCTACACTGGTGCGACCCTCCATGATACCCCTCTTATTCCGATCCGTGTCACCTAGGTAAGTATGTGAAAGTCGTGGTATACCCACGAAACAGCATGGTATCGGGGAAAACACGACGACCACGGCAGCGGGGATGTGGCTCAAAGGTGAGTGTACCAGGTCACCCTGTCACAATCAGAGATGACTCGATCAAGACTACAGCTCAATGCCATTGGAATCCTAGGTGCATATCTTTGATCACAGGGAGTATGATCATGTTGATGCATCGAATCCGGGGGATCTAGGCTCTGGTTGTCAAGTTGTCTGCTCACGAAAAGGGAGAAATATAGATGCATTCAGCAGGCTTCTTACCATCTGTACCATGTATATCATCCTGCTCCTTAGTTCAGTCCCCTGTGTAACTCTTAGTTTCACTGTTACCATTCGAGGTACACTCTAAACACGGAATCGCGACTAATGCAATTCAAAGCATTTTCGCCGTGAATATACTTATGCTAGTGTCCATAGAATTTGTCTAGCCGCCCATATAATCGAACTCTCGGATTTTGCGCCTTGCAAACCACTCTGACAAGCTAAATTGTCCGTGAGAAGTGAATACGACGGTTCCGCCCATTCAATGATAGTACGTACCATAAACAGATGACTTGATGATATCACGTCACGTGATATCAACTGCATCAGGGTAATAGGTATACTTATGGCTGAACCTTTTGTCACAATGTGAAACGTTGTGTTGGTGGTGGGGCCGACGAAAAGATTTGTACCGCCACTCCGAGTCGTGCGCTCGTGATCTGGGGTAACGGAGTTATTAATAGACGCCGCTATCCCCCGTTCAAAAAAGGTGGCAGTGATCTGCAGTGATTTCCCACAATCCCCCGACCCCAGTATTTACGTTCTTTATTGATGTTTTTGCATGGAACCCGGCTTTCAATCTAACGGAGTTCGAATAGCTACGATCTCCAGACCCCTTTTTTTACCTTTCGAGAATCATTCTCTCATCCTGCCCGCCCATCGATGGGTTGTTCCACACGAGAGCAGATCTTAGGAATCCTGACTTTTCGGCCCAACCCATGGAGGTAAAGAGCAATAACGGGTGTATAAAAGCATGCAGCGTCCGCATTTGCGACATATATACTTATACATCAGTCACAGATCGACTTCCCGACACTGCAAATAGTAAATCCATCGATAATCGGTGTCGTGGACACTGTTGTGTACATAACGAGTGTCTGCGTCACTGATTTCGTGAACGCGTGAAATCAGCATCTTGGGACAGACGCTGATTTTCATCATTGTCCTTACGATGGCACTGATTTCAAACATCTGACAACCCTATGCCGGCCTTCAAGCCCCGGATGACTCAGTCACAATAGTAGCGGCTGTTCTTTGCGATGCGGCGTCAAGT
>JBBPQP010000708.1:0-18565 GCA_038092555.1 Boletus subgraveolens
AGACCCGGAAGCCTCAGGAATGGACGGCAGCGATGGTACGTTGTATGTGCCCACAGCAAGGGCGACAGCATCAAAAATTTAAATCCTGACCTGTCGTGCACAGTCACCCCTGGTACGTGAAATACAGTGTTCCACCAAAGAAATGCAAAACCTGAGAAGCGCACTTCGGTCCACCAAGTCGCCCAGTACGTTTGACGCTCGATTGGCTCGAAGGATCGGATTTGAACCAGAGCTCCAATCTTGCGGTGCCCGACTCAGTGCGTTGATTGAATCGCTTCTTTTCACGCGGGTGGTTTGTAAGCGGTTGCGGGGTTTCTGTCACTACTACTTATAGATGTTGAGATAGGAGGCATGAGATAACTTGTGAAATTGATAATGTGAGAGTTCTGGCATGGCCAACTGCCACTACAACGCTTGCGTGAGTCGTGATACATCTTGGTCCGGCGTCGATCACGGCGACCTCTTTGAATGGGCTAGTTGAGGCACTCATCCTTCTCGAGACCAGCCCAACGTTGATCGATCGCACTGATCCTCGAATAGGATGATATTGACGGGCACACCAACTCGAAACACTTATCTCTTTACGTCCGCGAAGAAGTTGCGGGCCCAGATAGATGGTAAGGGACGACACAGGCCAGCGTCATTTCCGTCGCATCTTTGCAAACAAAGGGAAATGAAGGCTGGACCGCAGAATCGAACCCGAACGAGACACGTGCCGGAACTTCTAACAGTATTTGTAGAATTACATGAGATGGGCTGTGTGGAACAATTTAATAGTATACAGTTTTTTTTTTTTTCCAGGGTGAGTCGAGAAACCACTGATACGAAACAATAGTCGAAGATGCCACGCTGTGATACAACCTCACGTATTTGAATACGTTCATTCTTTCCTGTGCTTCTGATAGTAGTGAATGAGGCCAGTGGTCTATAACGTATAGAGTGAGCATCCCCTTGATCGATATCCCTCGTGTGATACTCACCGAACTATCGTGCCCAGTGACATCCGAAGGTTTGCCGAGCTGTGACAGAATGTTCTTTGCAAGCAGCTTGCCGAGTTCGACGCCCATTTGGTCTGGAAGTCATACATTTAGCACAAGCCGGCTAATGAAAGTAGGTCAAACTTACCGAATGAGTTGATGCCCCAGATGACACCTTGGGTGAAGATTTTGTGTTCGTACAGGGCAATCAGAGCGCCGAGTGTCCTAGGGGTCATAAGGGGGAACAAAATGCTGTTGCTCGGACGGTTTCCTTCAAAGACCTTGCTCTTCACAAGTGCCTCGCTTGCACCACTCCCGAGCTCCTTGCGGACTTGCTCTTCTGACTTACCGAACGCCAATGCTTCGGGCTGCGCGAAGAAGTTGGAGAGGAGAATGCGGTGGTGCTTTGAGTTGGCGATGGGGTTGTGGGTGGTTGCTGGGGCGATGAAATCGGCCGGGATCAACTTCGTTCCCTGGTGGACGAGCTGGTAGAAAGAGTGTTGGCCGTTGGTACCAGCTGCACCCCAGATGATCGGCTGCACAGCAAACACGTCAGTGAAGTGGTAATACGGCACACCGTCAAACCTACACCAGTCTGATAGTTGACACGCTGGCCACCCTTGGTGACGAATTTACCATTCGACTCCATGTCTCCCTGCTGGAAGTAGTCTGCAAACTTGTGGAGGTATTGGTCATATGGCAAAAGCGCGTGAGTCTGAGCTCCATAAAAGTCGTTGTACCAGATCCCGATAACAGCGAGCAGGACCGGGAGGTTGTTCTCCAGAGGGGTCTCCTTGAAGTGCTTATCCATACCATGAGCACCCTTCAAGAGGGACTCAAAGTTGTCGTAGCCAATATACAGAGCGATGGAGAGACCAATCGCACTCCACAAGCTGTAACGACCACCAACCCAGTCCCAGAACTGGAACATGTTGGCAGTATCGATACCGAAGGCCTGAACGGCTTTGGTATTCGTGGAGAGAGCTACAAAGTGCTTGGCGACGTGAGCCTTGTCCTTGGCAAAGGACAAGAACCACTCCCTCGCGGACTCGGCGTTCGTGATAGTCTCCTGGGTAGTGAACGTTTTGCTAGCGATGATGAACAGGGTACGTTCTGGGTCGCAGACTCTGAGGATCTCGGCGAGGTGGGTTCCGTCAATGTTGGAGACGAAGTGGGCAGTGAGGTCACGTTTCGCGTAAGGCTTGAGCGCTTCGGTCACCATGACGGGACCCAGATCAGAACCACCGATACCGATGTTGACGATGGTGTTGATGGTTTTCCCGGTGTAACCTTTCCAGGAACCACTTCGGACTGCCTCGGAGAACTCCTTGATGTGGGCGAGCACACCTGCAACTTCCTCGACACCGCTCTCCTGGATCTGGAAGTCATTGAAGTTACGCAGGGCAACGTGCAGGACAGAGCGGTCCTCGGAGGTGTTGATGTGCTCCCCGGCGAACATCTTATCGCGGTAGGTCTCGACCTGAGCCTCCCGCGCGAGAGATAGGAGTGTGTCCAAGATCGGCTGCGTGATCAGGTTCTTGGAGTAGTCGAGAAGGAAGGTGGTTTTGGAATCGGTAGGGTCTACGTATTCCTTTGAGAATTTAGAGAAGCGGGTGGGATCCTGTGCGAAGAGGTCGGACAGGATGAGCCTGGTATGCTCGGCGTCATAGGTTCGCTGGAGCTTCTGCCAGGCGGCATACTCTGATCGCTATCGTTGAGCGCAGATAACACAGCGATATTTTCGACGCACCAGTGGCAAGCTTTCCGCTCATGGTGTCTTATGGGGGTGAAGATGCGGACAAAGGTCGACAGCCACATATCGACTTTATACGTTCCGTCCCGGCCATCCATCGTGGGAACGTCAACGGAACGTTCGTCCCTCCACAGACCCAACATATGGGAGTCGTCCCCATCAAATTGTTCACAGACTACACTGGATGAGAGAAAACCCGTCCAGTTCCTGTACCGTTTCTGTGAAGCCGTGGCCGTGTTGCCATGAGCTGGCACGGACGTGTGTGCTGGCTTACACGCTTGGAAATTCATTCCTTCCGTCTTCCACTCTGCTTGTATGGCGACATAGCTCTCCTGAGAATTTCAGCTTCCAGCTCTCGACACACACGGGTCCGAGCTGCAAAAAATAACTCGAAAACATGGTTACACTGGAAAGCAGGGACTGTGAAACCGCGTACAACGACAGAAAAATAACTCACAAACGGTTCCGGAAAGCTCATCGGAGCGTTTGCCATGTGCCGGCTTCGATTTCTAGTTGTGCATTCCTCTACCTTTGACAGGCAGGTACTTGGGTGTCTAGCCACACTTGAAGTTGAGCGACATCACGCAACATAGTAAAGGGAAGGACCTGAATAACTTATTGTAAATCTTGCCAGCGAGACCGGCTGATGACCGGACAGCGAGCATGATGATTTTGCGGTCAGACACGTATACCTGAAGTACTGCGCGGTACAAACCACCGGGTGAGCTGAATTTAACGTTTTATGAAGAACAATCATTGGCTCTGAACTTACCTAGGAAAGTTGATTATGGTTTCACTTGAAACACCCGGCATCACACGCTGTGGTTGGATACCGCTGGTGAGATCGACACCAACTTTCAATGGAAAACAGCTCAGAGACCAACCAATGAACGGACGCTGACTGAATTGGGGAAGATTCGATCCTTAGCGGAGTGTCCCTGTCATCGAATGCCGTGCATGCGGAAGGTGAGCTCACCATGCACAAAGCATTCCCAGCCACCTGAAACACGCCTGAACATGTCGTACAAGTCGCCGCCCAGTGTCACGGCGATTTATTAGATTTCTTTCATCATCCTCTGGGGAGTAGCTAGGATCCGCCTTCTGGAAAAGATACTCCAGCCAACGATCGATCGCGATCATCGAATGAATCCCAATGCATAGGTTGTTCGTTGGGAAGCCTTTTTAAATTCTGCATTCTCAAATTGGCCGTAGGTACAGCCGGTTTATATTCCGTTCCCCTAACGGACTTCCGTCCATCATTTAAAGTTGAGTAATGGTCGGATCCTCATGCTGTACGTACATACACGCGCTCGAGGTACGTTGTAAAATTGCTAAATTTGGTTAAAAGAATGATTTCCGTGATCCAGACGTTAACGGCACTTCACCTCACCCCTAGGACTGGACCCATCACGCTGCGTTCCAGACCAGCAAAAACATTTGACAACAAAAAAAAAGTAATCGCGGAGATGTTGACTAGCCCTGCAGGAGCCAGCGAAAACCTATAAAGACAGCCCAGTCGCTCTCATTTTCTACATCACAAATCACCTAGCTAAACGCCCACACTCGTTAAACCACATCTCTCCTATCCCACTTTCTACTATCAAAATGTTCGCTCGTCTCTTTGCTGTTGCCTCCCTCGCTGCCCTCGCCGTCGCCGGCCCTGCTCGTCTCGCTCTGCGCGACGACCAGTGCAACACTGGTGAGATTAACTGCTGTAACAGCGTCCAGCAGGTGCGTTTACAGATAGAGACCGTTTGCACAGTCTGACATTTGTTTATTTCTAGGCCGACCAAGCTTCCCAATTGCTTGGCTTGTTCGGCCTTGCTGACGTCCTCGCTGGTGTCACTGGTCAAATTGGCTGGGGTTGCTCCCCCATCACCGCGGTTGGCACTGGCTCCGGTGCAAACTGTCAGCAACAGCCCGTTTGCTGCACTGACAACACCATGGTGAGTCTTATTCTTTCCTTTTCCCTTTCTGATGACATTGCTAACTTATGGTAACAGAACGGCCTCATCAACATTGGCTGCTCCCCCGTCAATTTAAACCTCTAAGTGTTGGGGTGAGTATCAAAAGACTAGAGGTTACCGAACGCTTCGCTCGGTCGAAGGTCTACATACCGCGTTTATAGAACTGTTGACTCCATTTTCGGTGCTATCCTAATACACTCTTTATAATATCGCTGAGTGACCACCAAGACGCAGGCTATTGATGAATGTGATGTGCAGTGGATCTTTTCCCTCTTCGGTGGATTTCCAAGTCTTAACTTACGGCTAAATTAATGGTTCACGATTGGTGTCACTCACAAATCCAGCTTTGTTACGAGACAGATGGAAATCCCCCTCAGTGATGTTTGCCAAATGGGTTGATATAATTGTCTGATTGGCCAGAGTTTCTGTCTCCTGGTGTTTATTACTCGACGAATGGATTTTCTGGGTTTAATGTTTGATCCTTTTGTTGGTTGTCCGGCAAGGATGCTTCATCTACCTTCTTTTTGAGTTATCATCAGAAGCCGTAAACGACACTCCCATTAAACATGGGTTATGGACATATGGATTAAGCCTAGACATCTGACCCATTCTGTTGGAAATTTCCACAAGGTACCCGCCAGTATGGTGAGACGTTTGTAACAATGCCAACTCATCTATATATACGACCGTCATTTCTCGGGTCGAGACAGGGACCAAAAATACAAAAGAGGCAAGTGCAGTGTTCGTCACTCGACCAAAACACCCACGTACGCGCGTTGTGGACCGTACCGTACCTTTCCGCGATGGTGAAAGGTAATCCTAACAGAGTAGAGGAAAAAAGAAAGGGACACGTCTAGGAGTGTATGGCAATGGTGGTTCTCTGAGTCGCGAGACCGACATGTCAAACCACCGCTTGTTTGACAATCGGAGAAAAAACACACGTCCGCTTAGACTGGCTTTTTGGACTCGGGCGCGACGTTCGAGTTAGACGACGGCAAGACCAAAAGTTTCACAAGATACGGTAGATCCGGGCCCCGAGGTTTGTGTGTCAGGTCGAAGATCTCCTCGTCTCGCCACTAGTATACAGCATTGACTTGTCCAGGTCGTGAGACATCTGCTAACCGCGTTCACAGAAACGGTGCGCTGACGTATGAACGAGAGGCACACACGCACACATTGAATGTCGCGAAAAACTTGAGGAATGGCATAAGGTGGGGAACATCATCTTAATGGACGAGGACGAAGGCTTGCTGATCGATTCGGACTTAGTGAAGAGGGTAGTCGAGGGTAAAAGCAGGGTGCCTAATGGCGTATATATAGTGAGCCGCCGTGCAGAATAACGTTTTCAGTGACTGTGCACTCATGGGCACGCTGAGTCTCTGAAAACCCTGCCAGTGCTCGCCCTCTTCCTCGATGAATATACAGCCAAAGAAAGTACGTAATCCGAACGTGCCGACTAAAGCCGAGACGCTCTGAGTGTTTCCCTCTGGAAACCCGGATATCCGCGCTCAATTTCTTCTATGATCTCTTGTTTGTAACCCGAGACGCCCGCGAGGTAATCGTATACTTCGTGTTTCTTTCCAGGGATGTTGGCGCCATTGTACCAACTGTTTGCCAGTGGAAAGAGTGTGCCATCGGAGAGCGCATCGATGTGTTTCTTATAGGTCAGAGAAGCAAGAGAGGTGGGGGTAAACTTGGTGATGCCATGTTTGCGAAGATATTCAATCGTTCGAACGATCCAGGAGCCTTGGATTTCCAAGCATGTCAGGGCATTACAGAACGCGTTCGGTCCGTGGGGGCCGTACACAAGGTATAGGTTCGGGAAGTTATCGATCGTCATTCCTAGACTTTCGGCGAAAGTTGGGTTATGAGTGGTATACAGAGTTCAAGAACTTACTAGGTGATCGTGCCATCTTGCCAATGATCCTGGATCGTCTCACCGTCTACCCCACGTAGGTCCACGTCGAGGAGCGTGCCAATGTGTGCATTGAAACCTATGGATGTCCATTTTAGCTATGCCTCTGGTGGGTGGTTCTCAAGCATGCGCACCTGTGGCAAGAACAAGCACGTCAAGCTCGAGTTCCTTTTCCATCGTCTTCACACCTTTAGGTGTGATTTCAATGATGGGATTCACATTAATATCGACAATGTCAATATTGTGCTGATTGAATATTTCGTAGAAATATTGCTCTTGACTTGGACGCTTGCAACCAAATGGGTGAGGTGGGACTGCGGGCGCTAATAGTTCGCGTTTTTTAGGATCCTTCACCCTCTCACCAACTTTCTTCCTCCAGAATGCATAGGCAGTGTCATTGCTCTCCTTGTCCCGGAGGAGGTCTTCATAATTGGCAACTATGACGGACAATGAGCACACGGTGGCTGTGCTGATGTCACCTCGGATGACCTACTCCAGAAATGGAAAGCTCCTTGGTCCCATAATGCCTGGAACGTCGCTTGTCTTTCTTTTTCGCTGTCTTGCATCATTTGGCGTGG
Source organism: Boletus subgraveolens (assembly GCA_038092555.1). Taxonomy (NCBI): domain Eukaryota; kingdom Fungi; phylum Basidiomycota; class Agaricomycetes; order Boletales; family Boletaceae; genus Boletus; species Boletus subgraveolens. The sequence goes on from JBBPQP010000708.1 coordinate 7,191, forward strand.
AATCCGGTCGATGGCAAATCCAGTGGATGTATTGGGAAGCTTTAGGTAGATCTCCTTGTAAATTTGCTTGAAGTGGTCCTGAACCTGCTTGCTGACGCGATATTGGCCCATGGGTATTGCCAGGTTCGGGGTTCGTCGGAATACGGTAAGATGCTTAACCTAATCCGAGTGCGCAATCAGTGGACCACCACGACAGTTGGCCAGGTCATGCGTACGTGTCCCCCGATCTCTTGGATCACTTGCACCCCACTCGCTCCTGTTCCAATGACTCCAACTCTTTTTCCCTTTGTCTCGATCCCGTCCTTTGGCCAGCGTGCCGTGTGACTCCATGTTCCCTCAAACGTTTCCAGTCCCTTCAATTTAGGCGTATATGGCTTGGACAGCATACCCTAACTGCTCGTTAGTCATGGAAGACGAAGGTAACGACAGCCTGACCGTGCACATTATTAGATGACGTGCCGCAGCCTTGTATACGCCGTCTTTTCCATTCGATATGACGTGCCAGATGTGCAATTTATTGTCCCAATGGGCTTTTTTCACGGGTGAGTCAAACCGACAATCCTTGCGAAGATCAAACTTGTCGTCGACGTGTGCGAAATATCTGGTTAATGCCCAAGTTATTGTGAGTACCATATCAAGCAAGAATGAACGTTTTGATGTACGCTTGTAGTTCCTTCCATCCAGGAAACTTCTCGGTCCACGTCCACCCTTTCCAAAGCTCGGGGCGCGAGAATTCGTAAACGGGGATGTGGCTGTCGACACGGGCGCCAGGGTATCTGTTCCAGTACCAAGTCCCACCAAAGTCGGACCCAGCCTCGATTAGCTTGCATCTTAAACCAATCTCGCGGAGGTGGATAAGATTATAGATGCCTCCAAACCCTCCGCCAACGATGATAGCGTCGTATGTCTCTTCCGTCATGTGTATCCTTGGTATCGTCTGGTGTGTTCTGTATATGGCATTCTTGGTAGGTGATTTTGTTTTATACTCGCCACCATTCACCCCCCCAACAAAATCTCACAGTAATGCAGCATGTCTCCTCAGACGGCCATTACGTTTTGTCGGGACGGCCGGTGTAGTAGTGGAAATAGAAGCACAATGCTGGATGGCGGCGTTGATGCGCTTTCGCGGTGCCACAAGCACGCTAGAATCAGTCAAGGGTTCTCAGCACTCCTGCGTTTCAGGTGTGTGTCCTCATATTGACTCCGCGTAAACGTTGCTCATCTCCGCATAATCTAGGGGGCCTTGTCGGATCTCAGTGCGGCAGTCTCATGACCAATTTTCCCAGCGGTGTCGGAGGGGATGGGGTTTACCGTTGCACCTGTACATCTGTCTTTGCGCCCTCTGACATTCTTCAGCGGAACCCCTGAAACGCGTATTTTTTCCACCGCATCGGTGCGGTGGTTCCCACCTGGAGCAGGCGGCTTTCTGTGGGGACCTGGATTTTGAACGCCACAAGAACAAACGTGGTGGATTAGTGACAAGCCACGTTCGCGGCGGTCAAACTTCCTCGATTGGGAAGAGGTGAACTAAGGCGGGTTGTTTTCCTTTTGTGAGCCGATTATAGCTAATGATGGAGAGTATGTTTGCCTCGCCCAACTAATGACTGACAGCGGCGCGTTCCCTGCCTTGACGCGGGAATTTAATAGTTCAGCTGTCTGACCGTCATGATTGGGAGTATGTGGGGATCTTATTTCGTGTATAGTCGTTGTGTTATTGGCCTCAGATTCAGACATACATGAAACAAGCTTATTATCCCCGTATTGTCATCTTGTCCGCTTAGGGGTTATTTGTCATTATTTGTGTGTGGTTTGCCATTGTGCTCGTTGTTGTTGCTCTTGTTCTGCGAGGACGGCCAAAGCGACGAGCTCCATCTTGTCCTCTTCCACAACCTTCTCTTCATCCCATTTCTCATTCTCAAACTAATTCTCAATCATCCAACCTCTTCTTACATTTTTTTTTTCTTTCGGACGATGTTGATGAATCAGGTTCTCGACTCGTCCAATTCGTTGCGCGATCTAGACGAACGCTCGCGCCCACTCAAACGTTCCGCCTCTGTCGCGTCCCTCCCAACCCCTCCACGTACTCGTCACAAACGCTCACGATCTCGCGCGCGCTCTTCTTTGTCTCACCATGATTCCGACGGCAGTGGCAGTGCCTCAGAGCTAGACGACGACCTCCGTAGTGGTTACGTCGGACGTATTAAACGAGTCAAAACGGGTCGTAATAGCAAGAGCGTGAGTGACGATGACGAGCACTCCGAAGTTGAGAGTCCAGATCGTAAAAAGCGTCGCACGCTTGGTGTCCTCCCCGGTCATGACGAAGAGGAGGAAGATGAAAACGCGTTTTGGACTGGTCGGGGTGGTCTGTCGTGTAGGGAGAAGCAGGAGAAGAAGGTGACACAAGCGGACAAGACGGAGGGGAGCTCGCCGTCGCCTGCGATGCTCCGCTATCGTGTAAAGGCCCCCGTATCACCACCGCCATCAAGAAGACAGCCGTTGATCCAACCTGCACGCGCTGCCTCCGTGGAACGCGATGGTTCACTGACAGACTCTGTTGCTCCAGTTACTCCGCCGCCCAGGCTGTTCCTTCGTGCCCCATCGCCTGCCGCCGCCGACGCGTTCCGGACTCCCACGAAACCCAAGGCCACCAAAATCTGGCCAAAGCGCGATTCGCCAAATAACCCCTTCCTGATCGATTCGGATGACAAGGTCAAGTTACGCTCGGAATGGGACAGTAGCGACAACGAAGAAGAGGTCGTCGGGGAAGCCCCGGTACAGGAAGGAACGCCTACTCCCAAATATGAGGAAAAGCCAACAATCACATATGTTTTGTGAGTACCATGCATTTATGGACGTATAATCATTTATGGTCTTTCAGCCGTGGACAAAAGGCAACTTTCCACAACCCCTTGTACGGACTCGCTCCCGACGTGGTCGCTGCCTCCCAATTGCCAATCGATCACCCTGATTACGAAGCTCCTGAAGCGTGTCCTCCAAAGATATTGTTCTCTGCTGGAAAGCGAAAGTCCCGGGATCGTAGTCGCGAGAATACCTCCACGGAGGGTGTCAAACGTGTTAGAGTCCAACAGTCGGAAGATGACCATAACGAGACCTCGGAAGGGGAACAAAGTGGCACCGGAACTGAGTCGCATAAGAAGCTTTCTTCCGCAGACAGTGCCGAGACGGAGACAGTCCCATCCAAACCTGCCTGCGAGGTTTCTTCGCGTCTGGCCGAGACCGAGGAGCTGCAACTTGCTCGTGAGAGGCGCGAACGCAGAGAGACGGCGACAAAAACTCGCCTAGCTTCCAGAGATGGCCTCCGCGCCGGAGCTGTCTTTGCGGAACGGGACGAACCTGCACGTCGGGCCATGGGACCTCTTCGGAGCACATAAACCGTTAAACCTTTGAACACGCCCCGTTTTCACTCTCTCGTCTTGGTTGCGTTTTATTCATTCATTCTTGTATATTTGCGTGCCTCTCATTTGTCTAACCATGCAGTCGTTTTTACCTCGTTCTAGTCTTGCACACTTCTCGATGATGCTTGTTCTCGCCTGCGTTACCTTACCACTTCCCTCACTTCCTGCGACGCCCCCTACGCCTCTACGCCCTCTACCCCATGCGACACCATGCCTACCCATGCATCAGCGTACCAATCTAATCCATATGTTCTATATTTCCTTTTTTTTTATACTCGCATTTGCAAACGCAAGTATCTACTCGATAGGGTAACTCAATTCACCATCGCACTCGCTCGTTCACTTACACTCGCTTATATTGATAATATATAGAAATCGAACCCAACGCTCTGCATGTATGGCATAATCCAGTGGAGTCGGTCCTCGGTCGGGAGGACGAGGGTTATAGGATTCGTAGAGGTAGTATCTCTGTTGAATATTCAAATATTCATGTCCCATGCATGTGGGAGCCCATCGGACGACACGAACCCTGTCTCATTTCTGCTGTTGAGATTTGAGGGCCACTCATCGGCTAACCCTTGTTCCTGATGTCAAACTTTTTCATGAAGAAATTGAGGGCGGGCCATCAGTCGAGCAGTCAAAGTTGCCACTCGTACGCCATGCGGGAAAACCCTTGATTTCCTTTTTTTCACTTTTTTTCCCCTTTGCTACGTGTTCCAATCATCGCAACGGCAGACGTTGACGGATTTGATAGCCTCGTGGTCAACCCATTCGGGCCATTTGCAACAGTTACATCACAAACAAACCCTCGGCGAGAAACGTGCGTCGGACAATATATAATATGGGTATGGAACCAAGTCGCAAACAGACGAGGTTATATAAAGTCTGACAACAAAAGGGCATAGAATAGATAGGGCGGGAGGTCCGCTTTTTTTTCTTTTTTTTCATCTCTCTTTCCTCTCTCTCTCTCTTGCTGCTTTTCTGGTTCTCGTTTTGGGTTCCCAAGCAAACGAAACGTGTGTTGGGAGGAGTGTATACGACGTGGAAGTGGCATGGAGACAGAATGACGCCTGCGCCATCGAGCTGGGATTCGATAGGTTGTGAAACCTGAATGCGAGCATGATCGTAATATAAATTGGGGATAAGGGGGGATTTAGATAGAGTGGTGTGCAGCACCGGTGAGGAAGCAGGCATGGATAAGATCTGCCATAGCATCGGGCAGGGGCGGAAATGATTCAACAACAACAGCAAAAAAGAATGTAAACAACAGACCTAGAAGTCGCGTGTGAAACAGTTCGTGAGCACTCACGCACTCCTGCCTGCACGCTTCTCTGCGAGCTCGGCAGCGAGCACAGCATCTGGGTCGCGTCCTGCCACCTCCGGGAGGAGAAGCGTGCAGCCTGTGTATACCGCGAGAAGTCCGTTGAGCACGGGATCACACAGGAAGCAGGAAGAAGAAACGACAGGGGCAACGGGCTACTCACCGGCTCCAAGGATGCTGCACGCGAAGAAGACTTCAAAAAAAACACGTCAATACGTCGACATCACAGTACACGTGCATACGTGGAGTGAGACAGGGGTGGGGAAGGACTTACTCCAAAGTACAGCAGGCGTCCCGATGGAAGTAGTGAGTGTGTTGAACACGAGCGCAGAGATGATCGCGCCGGCCTTCCCACATGCAGCGGACATACCATGTGAAAAGGCACGATATTTTGTAGGGAAGACTTCGGCGGGGTAACACTGGCGGGCCGTTCGCCTCAACCTTCATCACGTGGGAAGGAACTGGGGGCACTTACGTATGTTGTACTGGTAATTGTGCAAGGCACTGTGAGTGGATACCCAAAACGTAAGATGGACCAGGTCGACTCACGAATTAGCTCCAAAATTGAAGAAGAACTGGGCGAGGGGATGGAGTCAGTGGATGTTTAGGATATGAAATGCCTAAACGCACCTGCAGGAGTGTGAAGCAGACGATGAACGACGCGCTGTTGAGTGTATAGAACTTGCCCGCCAAGATGGCCACTAGCGATTATGCAATTCGGACGAGGTCACACCAAGCGGGAACGAAGAAACTCACAGAATAGCGCTGACATGAGGAACCCCTGGATTTGGATAACCTTACGGCCGAGTTTCTCGATAGTCAATATTGTGACGTAGTAACCTAGCCACGAAGAACGTTGCAAATCAGAAATCGTGCTAATAAGCAGAGAAGGACACCCACCAGGTACGAATCCAAGTACAGTGATGATGATGCCACCAGTGGAGATTTTGAAGATTTTCTCCCATGCAGTACCCGTCTTACCAGCGAACCCGATTTCCTGAAGCACGACATTTTGGTTGAGGTTGATGCCATAAAACCTACGATCAGGTAGTTCTTCAACTCATTCCCCTGCCTCCATGGAAACGAAAACCCACGCAATGTCCAACAGGAACCAACAGGAACATGTTCCAAGCAGGATTTTGGCATGACGCCATTCAGACATGTACTCCAGGAATTCTGACGACATGTGAGTCGTCGATTATGCGAGTAAGGAGCTGATTACCCGTGAAATGAGCTTTTTTTGTCAGCTGGGTGTTGTCTACATCCTCCTCCGATGCGTTGGGTGTGAGTTTTGTTTCTTTCAGAACTTCGGTGTCTATATTCACGCGTTGCGCCTCTTCATAACGTTTTGCCTCGGGGAGTGTCAAACGTTGGTATAGCGTGCCAAACGCGGGCACGAGCGAGAGACCAACGGCGATTCTCCATACTGAAAGATGGACATGAGCTCAATGCGAAATCATAGCTGCAGTGCAGAAAACACGACCCACCTCCATCCACCTTAGATGTCTCACCCAAATCGTTCATAACATGCTTGTAACACGCCAGAACGATGATCACGACCAAGCCTCCGACCAAATTTCCCCAACCCTGGTTGGCGAAGATGTACATCAGGAGCGTGCCTCGCTTACGAATCGAGGCCCGATCACTGGCAACGGAAGCGGACATGGGGTAGTCCCCTCCAACGCCCACGCCAAGCAGAATACGGAATATAGATAAGTAGATCAGAGACCCATTCGGGGAAAGGTCATCTTCGGAGGAAATTCATTTTCATGTTTCGATGGATACAGGGTGGACGTACTGGTTGGACACGAGATACAGAGGATGGTTGCCAGGATGATCAACATCAATTCTTTCCCATCTTGAGTAGGTCAGCTTTTCATTAATTCGGGAGAACGGAACGTGCACTCACAAACGGCTTTGCGGCCGAGGGCATCCGCCAAATATCCTAGATACCGAAATAAATCCGTGCGAGGGAGCACATGCAGTCTGTGTGCCTACCGAAACTAAATTGACCAATGACACTGCCGATGTTCGCTGAAGCCTTCAGCAGACCCGAGAGGTTACTGGGAAGACTCTTTCCTCCGTACAACCTATATTGCAACATGGTTGAAACAGGCTGAATGAGAGGTAAAACTAAGCGACTGCAGCGTAGTTGTGGGAATCAAACTTACGTTAATGATGAACAAGTCATAGGCTAGTGAGCCCGGTGAGCGAATATTCAATCATGAAAAGGTGGTAGACAAACCGTCCAGGAAGAATCCAACCTGTGGGAGCGAAAAACATCGTCAGAAGCCTTGTCGAAAGTAGAGAGCCATACTTACCCCAGCAATGGCCAACAATTTGATCTCGGCGCGAGTCAGAAAGTACGGAGGCTTGTTGCCTGCATCCTGCTCGTAAAGTTCGAGAGAAGAATTGGGCTTATCGCCAGAGACATTAGCCATGACGGCTACGGGTAAGGGAAGCGAGGGAGAGGAAAGATGGTATATGAAACAACCAGCGAACCAATGCCGGTAATAACACACAACGCACGCTTATATCCACTGAGGACACGGAGCTACTGGGTTCAGTTACGTGTCACACAGCCTGACCACGGCTGATTCGGCTCATCAGCACGTCCCTTTCAAGAAGGCTGATTGAGGAACGTTTCGACAAAACATGCTGTCAAAAGAACGTTGGCCGCTTTGCCCCGGCGATCGCCATGGAGAAACGAGGGAGGCAAATCAACCGCACTGCTCGTGTTGTCAGTCGAGCCAAGTGGTCAATAATGGTAAATCCGGGAGGCCAGAGATCCGAAACTGGCATCCGCATGTCGGCGCCAAGCCAACAATCAATTAATCGTATCTAAGACTGTTGGGGAGTACTACAATCTGGATCACCGAGGGACCTCCTCGGGGGGCCGAATTTGCCCAACCCGCTCCCATCATGTCCGACATTCGTACAATAACTTTCCTGTGTCATTCCACCCCATTCCACACACCCCCAAAAAATGATACACTGATATGAGACGGTTACAATGGTGCCGGGTGGTCCGGGACTGATCGTTACTAGGTTCTCGGCTCAGCCGATTCGCCATCGCGGCAGCAGGTTGCAATATTCGGACAAGTGAGCACCGATGCATGCATTCCTTTCGCCAGGGTTACTCATACGATCTATCTGAAATCCACGTTTCGACGTGAACATATGGAGCGACGCGAAGCGACGAACGTTTCCTAGTATAAAGCATTTAGGCGTAGCGTGTAACCTAATACTCCCTACATGCTCAAAATTTCCCGTTGGTTTCTGCTCGGTGCAGCAGCAGAATTTGTCATTTAGTCCAAACCCAATAACTTCCGAAGGCTGGCACCACCCTCATGGTAAATGTACTTCCATTCTCTGTGGCCCATCAGGCTGATAAGGACGAGGTCTGTGATTCGTCCAGCCCGCTCTGATATGGACTCATGCCCCACGGTGATAATTGGTCCACGTGTTTGGCGTGGAAACCGGGCCCTTTGTGATAATTTTGTCTATGCGACGACCAGCATCCTTCCTACAGTCACGCGACTGTATAAGATATACATAGTCTCGGCCAGCGACGGTTCCCTCGATCCACAGATAGCATGATCTCCATACCGGGGTTCTCAACAACCACCGTGCCGAGAACCATAAATTCAATGCTCCGCCACGGACATTCCAAGTATTTTCGGCAGTTGTTTCGCGGGACAGGTTCGTAGCGCCGATCCTCGGTAGACTGGTAACCAATCCATCAATGAGGCAAGCCGTCGATACCCTGTCTCTATATAGACGGATATGGTCACCAGACCAGATCGTTGGTGGTAGAGTCTGAAAGGAAGATTATGTGAGGGGATCAAAGTGGGCAGCAGACTCTGGCCCGGGAGGATCAATCCATCCTCTGGTATGGTACAACGTCTGTTCCCGCTCGTGAGCCATAGTCTGACCCTTGACGCTCGATCGCAAATATAGCAAGAACTTCGGCATACGGGATGGCCAGCTCGTTCACTATGCTGTCGTAGAAAACGTGATCTGGTTGGCGCGACCATCGTCCACATTAATATGTTCAAATGAGGGAAGGAAAACTAGCGAACTGCATCACCGTGTCGAGGGGTAAAACTCGGCTGGACTGGACTCATCGCCAACAGTTGTATGACAGGTCGGGATACGCAACTTGAAACTAGGGATTCTGCATGTCACATCGTATGGTCCGTCATATACAGCAAGTCAGAATTCAAAACAGCCGCTTTGGGTCCGGAAGCCCTTGACAAGCGAGACGCACCCACTCGTTCTTGTTGAGCGCTTCAAACACATAAGCAACACAATCCCTGACCCTCGATAAGTGTGAAGGTTGTGAGACGTTCGAGGAGCTGAACAAGGCTGACCAATTCAGCACCAATGAAACTGAGTTCACTCTCCCCGAAGCTTAGCTCGGGCTATAACAACGAGGCGTGACCGTTCAGCAGCGGAATTCGATGGTTCTTGACATCTAGGATGGATAAGTGTTGTCAACGTTGAGGTGTAGGACGAGATGCAGAGGTCAGACAGATTCGGTCGATCCTTCCTATACTCCCCGGCAGCGTGCAAAGAGCTCTCTTAACACATTGCCGCGCTTTGCTCGTTTAGAGTGGGACGTGAACGGGATGTTGGTTGTCCCAAATGACGAGCCCATCCACAATTGTACTGGCTGGCGTGAACGATGATGACAGTCCTCCACCAACCGCCTCTTGGAGATCGAAGAAAGGTAAGGAGTGGACGAAATGCGAGATACCAGGCGATCTGCGAATGTCGGTCTCACCGTCTTCCATACCCGATCATGCTGTGTTTCATCGGAAACACCGCAACTGAGCGAGGTTAGTCGCGTGAACTCGTCTGCCATTGCATCTCTCTCCGGATGCAATAACATCATCGAGCGGGGAACGGAGGCGCATGAGTTGGCTCCAGAAGACTCCATGTCCCTGCTCGACAAAGTCCACTGCAGCTATTGAAGTGTTGCGACGGATACGCGCTGGAAGGTATCCTGTAAGAGGTAGTGGCAAACGCGGCATGGTGACCAACTTGAAGGCGATGGTCAGGTTGGATGAATGCTTAGTAAGATAAGGGGCAAGTACTTCCGCTTATGGCGGTATCTTTGAAAACCTAGTCTGAATTCGAAGTCATTACTACAGTAGTCGTTCTAATACACTGGGACTACAAAATTGTAGCAACCTCGAGTTTGAAACCCTAATCTAGGTTTGAAATTAGCACTACAGTAGTACACAAAAAGTGTAGTGCACTCCGCGTGCAATCAATCAACCATCATTTTGAAAGTGCCAAATTTGGAAGGTTGCTCTGCTTACGTAAATGTGATGCGCTGTACTACCTTCGTGACGTTCACCACACCACAATCACTGATCAGGATCTCGTTCTTTACATATCCGTGTTGGTGTTAGTGGATTTAGTGTTGAACAGGAACAGAAATATGTTCATTGGTTAGTCTAAAATAGGTATGATACAGAGGGCTTTCATTTTCATGGTTTTGTTACCACTGATGAATACATTGATCAAGCGAAACAACAGCTATTTCTCCTCGTAAACGTTCCGCGAAAGCGATTGCAGCAACTCTGATTTTGTTTTCTCGCTCACATAGACAAGGGATCACGCGGGGTTTGAATTATAGTGAGTATTGCCCCAACCGTCTGTCATCTTGACGAGGTGATCGTGTTGACAGTATCATATTCAAGGGAAGAAATTAAGAGGAGTGTATCATCATCAGAGTGACATGGCGGATAATCCATGTGTTACAAGATCCAACCACGGCAGATCATCACAGTTGAAGAACGTCGGCAAACAATAAGTCATTGTTAGAAAGTAGAGATGTCAACTACAAGCAATGTGAACGAAATCCATCAAACGTCATGCCCAATGTTACATCCACTGACCCAACTTTATACCTACAACAACTTGCGCATGCATCTAGAGCCTCGCTCTCGTCTCTGTGTACGACTCTCCTACTCCCCCGCTGCCACTAGCATTTACTGTAGGCGAGAATACACTCTCTTGTCGCTCCGCCCAAGCCAGGAGTTCGTTGATGAATGAATCGATCTCCCCTTCCGTGTTTCCTGCATGAATGATGACTCGGATTCTAGATCTCTTCACAATCGGATAGGTCATCGGTGTGACCGCGTATCCCTTCTGCTGCAGGTAGTTCGCCAGTCTTCCCGCGCAAGGTGTAAACACCGGGATGACGGGGGAGAACAAGGCACGATCAGAGACCGCCACTGTTGCATCAGATTTATTTAGCGCAAGGATGGTCTCAGGAATGTTCCTCAGAGCAATAAAGAGCTTTCGGTGTGCATAACGAGCCAGGCGATTTAAACATTGCCGAAGCTGGAATGATTGATCGATGGTGAGAATAGAAGCTCTCAATTAGAGAGCGTACGCAATGGGAGTAATCAACCATACCTCTTCGCCGCGTGTGCTCGACATGACACCGAGGCATGATTCAAGGGCGTAGATGGCGGTGTATGGCATCGATGTCGAAAACATGATGCTCTTTGCGAAATTAATTAAGTAGTCCCTTATGATCGGTGAAGTCAACACGACGGCTGCGAAACAGGGCCACATTTGAGTTAGTTTCCAAGATATGTACATGTTCCAAAGGTACATAC
>JBBPQP010000709.1:0-18547 GCA_038092555.1 Boletus subgraveolens
CACCGAGCAATTCTATTACGCAGTGGTTTGAATTGTTTTGTCACAGTACGTCGGGGGAATTCGTAGGCAGACCGTGCGAACTCCGACGGACAAACATTGTAGGGCATCTCAAGCGGAACAGTCAGCGAGCATACCCTTCAACTGATTCAGTCTTTCGACAACCATTGAAGCACACCCCCGCAACTACTATCACCAGGCACTCTAGAATCTTGAAAGACTTATGCCATCGTCACGGTAACGTATGTACAAGGTGGGAGATCAAACCTGTTGTAACTGAAGATGTCCCGTTGGACTAACTGGAACGTTGAATTAATACTTAGGGTCCACGCTTTCTGGAAATTCCTTTGGGAAAACTTTGTTTCCTCATTTTTTCACAGTAGATCACACTGTTGATCATGAAGTGACATAGACGTGGTTCTCCAGGTCGTATATTTTGTCCATCATCGTTTGGTCTACATGGATGCATGTAACGTCTCCGCTATCCTGCAGTAAGTGTCTAGCTGAGTATCTTCATAGATTGACTATATTTGGGTCAGAAAACAAAATCCAACAAGCAATCTGATACGGCCTTACTGAGACACCATAGAGCAAGCCCTGGACTTTTGTCTCTACGCTATTCGTTTTTGTGTGTGTAAACCCTCCCAATACGCTTGACCATGTGTCATGAGACTAACTACTCGGTCAGGTCCGCTATGTCGGTCTTTATTGTGCCTTGTAAGCCTGTCGTCTCGCAAGGCATGTTGAATAGCATGGTTCACTCTGAATTCGTTCGCAAGGGTCGTCTCAGCCGGTGTGTCCAAAACTGAACGTCGATTTTTATCAGATTGACTCGGAGTATTCTAAGTCGGCAGCGCTTTTGTTCTAGGTACCGAGAGGGTCAGTCTTCTGCTTTATATTCGATGTGAAGCTAACGAGATGTTAGACATAGGCATTTACCTTCTTTGCTTTCCACTAACAACCGAGGTTTTTGATGGCTGCTTAGGTGTAAGCAAACCCGTTTAAATTTACCACTGTTCGAATGCAAAGCGTGTATTCTGAAGGTACTGTTATCATTTTCACATGTTACCGGGGATATACATTGTTCATCCCTACTGCGGATTGTGAGTACTAGTTCTTCTGATTTGATCTCCTTATCTCTTATCTCTTTGACGTCAACTACAGTGGTGATGGATTTGCGTGTTTACACGATGTGGAATTGATCCAGGGTGATTCTCGCCGTCCTTCTGCTCTGCTACTTGGTCGAAGTTACTTTTCAAGTCGTCACTACAGGTACTTTCGACAACCCGGATACTTGTCAGGTATGTCTAGTCCCAATTGGAGTTGTATATATAGTCTGGAGTATCTACCCCTTTGCATCCTGCCTCTCCTTCCTTCAGTGATGATTGCACAAGTGAATGGCTTCTCGGTTTGCTACACTACATACAACCCGCTACCCCCCTTTATATATTCTAACATCGAGCCATCTATTTTCGATTTTCTACCATTGATTCTTGCTCTTGTCTCAACCCTGAAGGATTCCGTTGAGATGTACAAAGTGACGAAGAGGTGGCAGCGCAATCGGTACATGAGCCTGCTCGCCAGGGAAGTAATTCTTTACTTGTTTATGTATGTGCCTGTGCTCGCTTTCATCTTTACCCATTCTCTCCATCTGTCTTACCATTCACCATATTGAATCCCGATACATGAATTCGCATCCGACCTTTTTCTTCTTCCGAACAAGGAATTTGCTCAACAACGTCACCAATATGATGGGGAAGGTCGTGTCTAATCCATTGAACGCGGATTATTTGCTCGTTCTCGGCGTGTCAGATGTCGTATCTCTGTTTCCTATCATGCCTCGGCTCATCATTAACATACGGGAGGTATATGATAATGATGTTCGTGGCCGCTGGGAAGGGATCCACACTGGCTTTGGTGTGTCGTCACGACCACCTGATAGTCGGGATGATTTCTGCCTGTAGTCCCAGCCCCATGTGTGTGGCCCCGTACTTGTTTTACTTGTACTCTGCCTACTTGCATCTGTGAACTGGGTAGTGGTCCTGACCATCGGCTACTGTCGGCAAACGCTAGCCGTTTTGCTGATGCTGGTGCCACGTACTCCATCGTGAATGCATCGTCAGGTTGTCGTGCAGTCTATTTCGTGATTGAACGATGGCAATCACTATACAGAGGGAATTCATTGGTGGCAGCTTGATGGACGCTACGTGCATGGGGAAATTACTCCACATACCGGGGCGTGGTCACTGAGGTGGCTAAGGGGGCGTGTTTGGAGCAACAGATTACATTATGGTACACTCCGTATCACAAACGCTGTACTAGCTAGTCCAATCTTCAAGTTAATGTGTCCATATATACTGGCACCCCCGCCCAAAGGAAGAAAGCAAAATCGTGACCTAAATATGCATCCCCATATGTGTCTGTCCCTAGGTCGTGTTAGTGGGGCACAGTTGAGCCCAGTCCTCTGTGAAAAGAAATAAATCTCTGCAGTTTGTGCTAGCACGGTGAGGGACAGGACAGGACATACCCGGTATTACTGCTGCTGCTTCTTCAGCCGTTTCTTCCGGTGCTTCTGCCATCACGACAGCAAATCCGCTAGACAGGGGAGTCAGTTCTAAACTAGGTTAATCTATTGAAGCTGACATACTGGTTGAGATGCCAGTCAATGTGACTAGATATGGACACGTGAGAACACGACTTATAGGACTCTCGAAGTGATCACTCACCAGTGAAGGAACCAAGGTCCCGGGTTATCCGTGATGAAGCGGATAGTCACGTTGTCAGTAGCGCTGCCGCCCATAGATACGACATCGCGCCGGACAGGATTCACGAAATTTGTCACACTGCTACCCGCGACCCTCACAACATCGAAGCTGTGCTGAATAAAACATTTAGTTAGAAACAAAAAGGGGCGGAGTGAACCACATACGCCATGTAGGTGGATAGGGTGCTGGAAAAAAACGCACGCAAAGTCAGCATGGAACGTCGTTTTACAAAAGTATGCACTTACCGGGAAGCCAGGAGCTGCAGCTGGTTTCGGGAAGCTTATTTCTACAACCTTATTTTTGGGAAGCTCATAGACAACCCCCTTAGGCAGCAGTTGCGAAGGATGTCTTGCTCCACTGAGAATCTGGAGAAGCACAGGGGTAGGGGTGTCCGCGTAAGACACATTGTTAAATGTAAAGCCGTTCGAGCTGAGGCCCGGAGTAAGTTGGAGGTTCACATCCGCCTTTCCAATCTCAGCTATCCCGGGAGCACCTGGGTTGATGAGTGGGTGAAGGTTGCCCTCATCGAACGTGAGTTCGTACGGGCCAGGTGCTGACATGGGATCCTGGTCTGATGCTCCTTCATATCGCAGGATAGCCGAATTTTGACCGCCCGCGAAGGTGGTGGATTGGTCGCTGGGGGAACGGATCCAATAGTTCCCAACAGGCTGGTCTGCTGTAACAACTACGGAGTAGCGTTGACCAGCAAGGATGGGTATCGAGTCAACTTCCACGGGCAGCACTTCGTTCCCATCTACCTCAATAATGGTCATCCGGTGACCATCAATCGTGAATTTGAATGCAGGACCGCATGACATGGCAACCAAGCGGAGGCGATATCTTAATCCCGGTTGGACATTGATGACTGAGAGTGGAACCGATGGACCCCCGGCATAGCGACCACGACCATTGATGAGGGTCGAATTCGCAGTCACCAGCCCGATGATTTTGTTGAGTTGGGTAGAGGGTATGTGATACCTAAATCCGAGTCAGCCCAGACCTTTCGTCACATGGAAATTTCCTGACCAATCTGAAAGAGTGATAACCGTGTTTTCTGTTTGGAATTATAAGATAGAACGCCGACAGAAAATTGATGTAAACTCACCATCATCAACATCGTATAAGTACGCTAGAGGGTCATCAGGATCATAGATAACCAGCGGCCCTCGAAGTCCGTCACAATACTGAGTTGAATAATGTGAGTGGTACCAGTATGTTCCACTCTGACCGGTAGCAATGAATTGGGCCGTGAACCCTTCGTCCTGGCGGAGCGGGCACTGAGTGATGAATGCAACGCCGTCAGCCCAGTTGGACTTGTGTTGAGAAATTCCGTGCCAATGCTTTGAGGAATACTTGAGGACGCGTTCACGAAATCAGATGTATGATTACTTACGATGCTAGTTTCCAGAGGCATGGTATCGTCCGTGAGCCCATTAACAAGTTGAACAGAAAACTGATCGTTCTAGAGAGGCATAAGTATGCCAATTTAATATCGTCGTAATTCTCACCTTGTTGGCCTGGATCAAGGGCCCAGGGAACACACCATTGGCAAGAGTTGCTCTATAAAACGTCAGGGACGCACCAAGAAGCGACAATCAACATCAACTCACGATCGGTTGTACCCGTCTGGCGCAGTGAAATTGTTCGCAATATAAAGTTGGCTCACAGGTCCAAGCACATTTGCTGGTGGATCTGTGGCCGACTTGAAGACCGACAACGCATTAGAGATAGAGAATAGTGAGAACGTAAGGACAGAAAGGGAAAACATTTCAAATACAATGGGAGAGGAATAGCATGAACCAGAAAAAGAGATATGTGCTGCTTTGGCGACTTTGCACTTCTTTTATGTTCGAGCAACCGAGAGTCGATGCGACATGACTTCGGATGCTGTTGCAGTGAAATTAGGGTTGGACCTTCGCTTGTTCGCTCTATTGTTGTGCTGTACGGTTCGAGCTCTTGGCATGACACACAGCCTTGTTCATAGAGCTGTGCGGGTGATCATCGCCGTGCATTTGATGCCGATCCCGGCACTTACAAGACTAGTAAATGTACGAGGAAAGGACTGTACAGGGGGATAGTAGTTCGTAACCAGGAGAAGGAATCGGATCGGATCACTAGGCCCAACGTACCCGGCAGAATCATTTCGGCTATTGTGGACGTCGGGTACAGCCTTAGTACTGAATAAGAAGTGACGCGTACAGGCCGACGGCTAGTAAGATAGGTAGGCACAGTCACAGCTATGGAACTGCACTGTATCTGGCGATGCGGTAGCGTCATATATGCTGGATGGCAGCAAGCGCGGGTTACACAACCCAACGGCTCCTACGAATTTCACAATGGCGAGCAAGGCTTCGGTGGATCGATCGAGCAGGATCCAGCCTGAGTTTGAAAACCTAATCTGAGTTTGAAATTGGCACCAGAGCAGTTGGTTTGTAGATCCAGTACACTAGTGGTACAAAAATGTAGCGCGCAATTAATTAATTAATTAATATTTAGGCGGACAGGCAGTCCAAATTGTTGACCGGAGTCTGGACGCAAGAAAGTCAAACCATGTGGGGGTCTAGTAGATATGGTACCAAATCTGGCTATATCGTGGAGAAAGACTGATCAACGAGTCGTTCAATGTGTGGCTGTGTAGGCTCAAGATGAGGTCTAGTACCAGATGATGGAACTTTGAAGTACCGGGGGGGTTTGATTCTAAAAGTGATAGGCTGTCCCGAACTCGCGATCTGACGCTGAATCGCAAAGTGGTGACTGCATACGGTGAGACATAAGGTTGATCTGATCATAGATAAGTCGAATGCTTGGTCTCTACGCTCTAAGTAAATATATAGGCATTCAAAGTCTCTACATCATGTGCTAGAAGTCTGTCTCGTAACTTTCGTTTTTTTTCAACTGCTCCCAAGAAGAAAATCCGAAAGCAGGCGGCAACCCGTTCCAAGCATCCTCTCTTCCATCTTCAATCTCCCTATGACAATAAATCGTACAATTTGGGCAAAACCTAGAATCCCACCGGGGGTCCCACCGCATGAATGGGTCTCGAGAGTTGGGTCGATCTAGACACCACAATTCTGTAATCGTGGCGAAATTCCCGAGAGCACATTTGACTTCATCTGTGCAGAATGGTCGCTGCTTCTTCAACCAGCCAAATGTAAGAGATCGTAGCTCTAGAAGCTTGTCCCGGCCCACGATACAAGACTTCTGATTGGCAGGTGAGAGAGAATATAAAGAGCCGTCGAAGTAGTACCCATCGAGAATAGCAGTCAAAGGAGACGAGCAAACACAGCGATACATGGCAATAGGCAGCAAGGACAGCAGCCCAAACTCTCGAGCAAGGTTGAGCAACTGAAAATCATACTTGTCGCGTCCGGCGATGGGATGTTTGAGGTCGGGTGGTAAGAAGAGAAGGGAGAACAGGGATGATGGGTAGCATTGCTTTATCCTCGAACAGGCCTCGTCGAACAACCAGCGTATTTCGTATTTCTTGCCTAGTCGGAGAAAGGCTGTCAACGCAGAGACATGCATGGGCGCCTCGGCATAAATTCGCTGTCTGAGTAAAATTAATGTCAATGTCGGACCAAAGGTGAGTCAACTACACACGGTCTCATGTACAGTGTCTTGAGGACGATTTGAACCTCTGGCGCTGAATCCTGCAGTGTCACGACGGGACAACCATCGACTTTGCGGTCTGCAGACCTATTGGCTTGTGGAGAAGATAGCATGTCATGGAATACCCTTGAGGCCGAAGAAAGAACGACTCGGTGGACGCGGAAGTACCGTCCTTCCGCGGCGAGGACGACGTTTCCGTCACGCAGCCATGGGTCGAGGCGACGTGAACCCACCGAAGTGGCACCAGTGGATAAGGGCATGTAAGACCAGAAACACACAGAAGGTTGGGTGAAATTCTAGGACAGTGGCCTGGGATGGCTACGCAAAGGCATGCCCATTGCATAGGTTTAGCACGGCCATTGGCCAACGAGGATGCCTTCAGGTTGCCTCGAACAGATCATAAAGCCGGCAGCTTCATGCGACGTCCAGCGACCCGACAAGCCAAGCCCTCAACGAGCGGCCCAAGATTCTGTGGGAACAGTACTAGTGAGGGGTTTACAAGAAGTTGGCCCTGCCAAGTGGCGCCTTGAGGCAAGAGGTTCATGCCAAATCCGGATTGTTTTCCGACTCTTTACATAATTTGCTTACTTCAGCAGTGGCATCTCCGGGTATCTCCAGACTAAGCTCCTACTATACAGATACTATCTCCCGGACTAACATAGCCGTTTCATATTCCACTATGGACACCATCCGCATCGCCGGGCTCCTACTTACATTACCTGTCTCCAACGACGACAAGGAAGAACACGCGCAGGCGATTCTACTCTCCCTGAGCATCGCACACGACATTTCGAGAACGGCACGTTCGGACGACTTGACCTATTCGATCAGCTATGCTGGAGTGTATTCGACACTCGCAGAGACACTTCCAAAGACACAGTACACGTCCCTTGACGTGCTCGTCGATCATGTATTCGAGACGCTCTTTCGTTCGCACCCCGATGTACACGAGGCGTGTGTTGTCGCCACGCTACGAGATACCTCGCCTCGATTCACGATCGAGACAACACGCAGGAGGGATCAGAAATCGACGGGCCCGTGCCAGTTCGCTCTCATCGGACTTGGCTTTAGCGCCATCGTTGGTGTGAACCCCAGTGAACGCACCGAGAAACAACCCGTCTTGTTCGATATCACTGTGCAGCGGCAGCGCAGGACTAATTCGCGAGAACAGTTCCCCTTTCTCGGCCACTCGACATCTATTCGAGAAGTAGGGTCAACTGTATGGCGACGTGATTGGTGATGCGCTAATGTAACATTCACTATAGACATTCGCTCCTTCAGAATACCTGACCGTGGAGGCACTCGCGTCGGCTGTCGCATGCCACGTACTCAAGTATACAATGGACCCGGACGACACAGTAATTGTCAGGGTGTCGAAACCAAACGCCTTGCCCCTCGCGGCATCTGCTCAAGTCCAGATAACCCGGCGACAAGAAGATTTTCCCGACGTCTTTCCCCCTCGTTCACCACCTCTACGCGCATCAATGCAGCTCGAGGCGGAAGCAGAGAATAGAGGCTCATCCTCTTCGTCGCATTCTGTCGCCCTTGCGCTGGGTTCGAATCTCGGCGACAGATTCGCCAACATTGAGACAGCACTCCGTCTCCTTGAAGCGCCGATATCCTTGCTTAGCGATCTGGCCAAAGATGCACAGGTGTCGGTCGTCGATACCAGTTTCATGTACGAGACCACGCCGATGTATGTCACAAACCAACCTCGGTTTGCCAACTGTGCTTGCATGGTGTGTCTCCGTTCCGACGTCCTTCTCTTGGGCACCCGTGTTCATTGCTGTTCGCGGTGCTTGGCTAGATCGAGACGAACCTGCCTCCTGACGAACTGCTTCGCCTGGCCAAGGCAATCGAAACGGTGGTTGGTAGAGTGCCGAGCGTGCGTCACGGCCCGCGTGCGGTCGATCTCGACATTCTAACCTATGACGATCAACTTGTGGACACTCGCCCTCCAGACAGTCGGGCGAGTCTGGACAACCTGATTGGTGAGCTCGTCATTCCACATCCACGCCTCTGTGAACGCGAATTCGTACTCCGGCCCTTGAACGAGTGAGTCGCGTTACAACAACCACACTACATGACTGGGGTCTAAGCTCTTTGGGATAGCATGATCCCACATTTCGTACACCCTGCTTGCAACAAGAACATAAGCACCCTCCTCCACGAACTGGTGTCTACCCGGAGGGAGGACGACCTTCCCATGTTCAAAGTGATGCCGTTCCCGAAATACCCCTTAGATGACACCGCGCTCGTCAAGATCGACGGCTTACAGGTACCCCCGACAGCAAATTACTGGACGGTGTCCTCAACAGACCCCGCCAGGCATGGCCGCCCCCGTAAAACCCACCTCATGGCCACACTCAACGTGACACCCGATTCCTTCTCCGACGGCGCCCAACACAACGCGCTGCCTGATGCGATCGCCTATACAGCGACTGCTGTCGCCTCTAACGCCGATATCATCGACATTGGCGGCTACTCCACCCGTCCTCGTGCTGATTTCGTCGCAACTGAGGAAGAAATCCAGCGCGTCGTCCCCGTCATCCAAGCCATCCGCGCGCACGCTGACGACGCAGTCCGACATGCCCTCCTCTCCGTTGACACCTTCCGCTGGGACGTCGCCGAACAAGCCGTCCGCGCGGGTGCTAACTGCATCAATGACGTACACGCCTTTACGGGCCCTACCTATCCACTCGATGCCACGTCTGTGGAATACCTCGCCAAGATGCGGACTGTGGCGAAGGGCTTGGGCGTGCCAGTGGTGTTGATGCATTCCCGTGGGGACGCAGGTGCGAACAAGGACTACAGTGCCTACCCCGGTGGGCTCGTCTCTGCCATCCAAGCAGAGCTTGGATACAAGGTGGACGCGATCGTACGAGGCCCGGGTGGGGTCCGTCGATGGCTAGTTCTCGTCGACCCCGGAATCGGGTTCAGCAAGCCCGTAGAAGGACAGTTGGCGCTGATGCGCGATCTGAGCAAGGTGACGACAGATGAGCCTGGAAATGTACTGGCGGGGTATCCGTTGTTGTTTGGGGCGTCCAAGAAATCGGTGTTAGGGGCGGTGTTGGAGGAGCCGGGTGTGGAAGGGACGTGCAAAGGACGAAAGACAACCGCGCAGGAGAGGGGGTGGGCAACCGCGGCGGCTGTGGCATGTGCTGTCCAACAGGGAGCGAGTGTGGTGAGGGTCCATGATGTGGCAGAGATGCGAGATGTCGTTGCTATCGCCTCCGCGATTTGGAATCGATAACACCGCGAACACCCTCTTTGCGGTTACAGTGGCCACTGTGCTACCGATGACTATGGCGATAAGCGAGACATTGATGGTATACATAAGCAATGTGCGTCGCATTCTGGTGGGTGATGCGTACCTGCAGTTCCAGAACATGCACTTCTTGGGTCCACCAGCTTGGGCAAGCCTTCGGCGTCCATCAAGGACTGCGAGAATTCGTGAACCACCTCGTCAATGTTACCCGTTCGTCGAATATCGAAAAATGCATTTCCATGCTGCGTTGGCTGGTGGTAGAAAACATTAGACACTCTTGTGTGTTCGATCGCACTGATGCTCATACCCCATCCATATGATACACTTCTGACGGCCCAGGATAGTACTTGAGGGCGTTCTCTGTGGTTGCTTCGACCTGCATGCGGATGACGACGAGAAACTTGACGGTGAATCCGGGGATTTGGTATTGAGCGTCCGAAGGAATTACTGGCGTCAACGAGGAGGGTGTCTGAGCCCAGCCATTCGAGCCCCAAAGCCACACGTACGAAGCGCAAGAATGTCTAACCTGCCCGTTCATATGAATGTGACATGGTCCGAGCAGTAGGTGCCAGTGCGCAAACGTACATTCGTTTCCCAGTCTATGAAGGAAAGTTTCGCCGATGTTGACTGCTTGCCCGGTCGTCGCAATTTGGCCGGGATCCGAGCAGGAATAAGCGCCAAGGATGCGAGGCGGTTGCGTGAACAGCCCCCCATAAGGAGAATAAGAAAACGTGTTTATCAATGAACTTTACGCATTACGAGTAAACTGAAACAGCTTGTTCCACAGCTTGTTCCTTGACACTTCGACACCGACGACTGTGTGCCGTTGCTGGAGATGTCGTCGACAAAGGCCGGTGCGTAGCAGTTCCAAGGAGCGATGTGCAATGCTCACGAGTCACAATTGAGTAAGACCATACAATGGTGCTTGACAACGGTAACTCTGAAAACGTGTGGGCGGTTACATTCCAGGCTGATGGAATGCATATCTTGGGCGGGAGTACCGATGGGATTCGACGATGGCGACTTTCAGACAGTGAAGAGGTTGGGAAGCAAATGGGAATGGACTTAAATGCCATTTCTGCGTCCAGGGATCACCGGTGGATAGTTTGTGGGACACGCGAGGGGGCAAGTGTGTGGGACACAGAGATCCAAGAAAAGGTCATCGAGGTGGAGGGGACAAGCTCGGTGTACGCAATTGACATCTCCCTTGATTCGATCAGGTTTGCCACCGGAACTGGAAGGGGTGACAGGAAGGCGAGCGTTTGGAGCATAACGACGGGAGAGAGACTCATTGGCCCGCTCCAACACGACCACGACGTTGCTGGAATCAAGTTCTCCCCAAACGGCGGGTATATTGCCACTGCCTGCTATCAAGGCCCAATCCACGTCTTCGACAGTCGCGCCGGTGACAAACTCATTACAATCAATACTACGATTGTCTCACAAAACCTGAACACTCCACTTGCGTGGTCGGTCGACGGCCAAATCTTCGTGGCGTCTGATGACAAAAAAGTCAAGTCATTCGACGTCTCCACAGGGTCCCGGCTCGCAGAGTCGCAAGATGTCGATGGAGGCCGCGTCGAATCTATCACTCTAGCTGTCAACGAAAAATTCATCGCTACCTTCACATCACATTCCATCTTGTTCCTAGATACATCGACTCTCTCTCAGATTGTCCCTGTTATCGAGGACGACAGAGGCATACAGTCAATCGCTATCTCTGCGAATAGCAGCTACCTTGCCGTTGGACGACAAGACGGGAAAATTGTCATTCATGATCTTAGTAGTATCCTTCCCGACTCATATGGTCCATTCTATGTAAGTATTTGTACAGACATCTCTGGGAAGTCCCGCACTGTCTCTTACGCTGATGCACTACGTTAGCCGATTGCTTTCAAGCAAGGACAGGAAGACAAGCCGCTTTCGACCTCGGAAGGCCACGACAAGAAACGAGGGGACTCTAATTCGGTAGGACTTTGTCGTTCTGTTATCAAAAGTATTGCGCTGACTCCTTCAATGTGTACGTATAATAGGAAGATCGGGAGAAATCGAGTCAAATTGAGTCGGACGGCGAAGACGGCGGTAGTGAGCTCGACGTATGAATTTGTCCTTTTCACTTTGAAACGAGTTCTCACAATGGCATAGGTCGAGGTGCCGTCGAGCGCAGCCGGTCCTGAATTCAACTTTGATGAAGTTGGTGATCTCGCATTGTTCTTTTATTTACATGTTGACGCTGCTGCAGCCGCCGTCCCCGGCATCCGCTAGACCACCTTCATCACATGCAATCCCAGTCACCTCCCTTCCAGAGGCGCGTCTGGAAATCGACACTGCTGACCCATCACGGGGCCGATCAATGTTTAAAAAGTGGCTGCAGAAGAAGAATAAGAAGGAGCCAGGATTGCATAGCCCTGATCGACCCTCTGGAAATTCACGTCGGCCTCCCAATCCTGAATCCCATTCCAAGTCACCAGCGCAAGCAAATGTTGCCAACGAAGGTCCTTCAACAATGGCTGCAGGTCGACGTCGGAAGGTAAATGCTCTTCCTAGATAGACGAATAGATGCGGCGCATCTAATATATCATTTTAGCGAGCGGTCGCGAAACCCGTTGTAAAACGACAGGTTGGTTTTTCCTGAGCTTGTTCTCAATCATTCATCACATTGCTACAGCCTAAATCGTCCGCAAAGCCTGCTGTTCCCAAGCACCCAAACAAGAATACTTTGCGCACAGCCCAAGGTCCTGCAGATCCAAAGGCAGCGAGTCCCGTATGTCTGATGATGGTAAACTTCATCACGACAGCTCATTTCCCGTCAGGTGCAACAAACGAACGATCCATCCCAACCACCAGGCAGGGGGGTCCATCTAACGGTGCGCGTATTTCTCTTTTACTTGCGTTTATGACTCACAGTGGATCACGTCAGCGAGAATCGGACGATGCTGTCCTTTCGTTCAGGTTCCCCGCATGGATGTGTTTTTGGTCGGGTACAGTAAAAGAAGATGGGATGCATTAATCTATGTGATTCAATGTAGTACACATAAATGGCATAAACCGTGCAACTCCTCGAGTTCGTATTGGTTCGCAGCATCAGCACGTGTCCTAATAAACCCGTTCATGATTAAGCCCGCGTGCTAGGATATCCGCTCATTGAGGAAGCTAAATACACATGTGGGGGCTGGGATTGTAGCACAATATCTGATTGATTCGAGCTGTTGCAAACTTACAGTATGTCCTTTCGCGTTCTCCCGCTTTGATCTTTTTATTCTTCGTCACGGGTCCAGTACGACCCCGTGCGAGCACCCAAGACCTGAGGCGTTCTACTTGCGAACCTTGCAATGCAAACAGGGATTTGCTAGTAGTGGATCATCGAGGCTATTTGTTACCATACTCGTGCAATACACTTCTGACAGCCCAGCATAATACTCGAGAGCATTCTCTGGGGTTACAGTGACTTCCGCGCGGATGACTATGAGACAATTGATCCATGGTGAATTTGTCATTGAGCGTCCAAAAGGAAGTTTTGTATGAGCACAACCATTCGAGCCCCCGGGAGAGACGCGTAGGAAGCGTGAGAACTAGTCTGGTGACCAGCCCATCTAACGGTAGCATCGTCATAGCAAGGGGTCGATTGGTCGACCTATCGACCAATCGACCTATTTTTCACACTCCGCTTCGGTCGATTTCTGACACGACGTCCGAATCGACCAAAGCGACCTTTGGGTAGGGCACGTGTGCCTCTACCCTGTGCAAATAGGGGCTGTACTAAGTAGGTACTCGCGAGACTCAGGGGAACGGTACACTCCCTGCACGGGCCGTCACGGCCCGGGCGGGAAGTTTTTTTTGCGAAGGTCGAAAAGCGTTGTGCGCCACAGCACCACGCACAGAGAAAGTCGGAAAAAATGGACAAACAAGGCGGAGGCACATAGTCAGGGATAGATGGAATGTGGACTTGTCCACTCGAAGGAGGTGCAAGGTGTGAAATGCAGGTAGATGCGGGTGCGAGGCAGTGACAGGCCCAGGCATGGTGCAGCTTGTGGGCATGGGAGGACTGGAGGGCCTGGAGGACAGGAAAAGCACTGGTTGCAAAAGGGCAAGAATGTAACTAGGTACAGGATGTGGAACAAGGCACGAAAAAATGGGGTGCCTTTGATAGTGAAAATGGACAAGATGTGAGTGCACGATTAGCAGCAGATGACATGAACGAGAAAGAGAGGAGGACAGGAGACGAGAGCATGAAGAACATCACCATAGTGCCACTCAACTGCGAGGGATTCTCTGACTCACTTCCTCACCTCCAGGTCCTCTTCAAGGTAGTTGATGTGGAGCCAGCTCACACTGTCTCACTTGATGATGTGGCTGTTGGATGTGGAACTGTCAATGTCGAACCCAGTGTAAAGCTTGAAGAGGGTGATGGGAGCATTGCTGTTGTTGGAGAGGATGATTGTGTGAGCTTGCAACATGCTGACGAATGCTTGAGCTTCAAGTATCAACAGGGCTTGCTCGTCCACTCCTGTGGGTTCTCCACTGATGAACTGGTTATAGACCTGTTTTATGGTCTTGAGGAACACGGTGGTGTGAAGGGTTGCACTGCCCGAGAAAACACCCTTGGGTTGAGGCCATGGTGGCAATGGTTTGTCATCTTTTGGCTTTGACTTCATGCCATCTGCACAGATGCCTCACTTGTGGTTGATTGCAGCCTTCTCAGGTCCAGGGTACATGATCGTTTGACAGCATGTGCATGTTGGGACCCTGCAAGACTGTTGTGATTTGTGAATATGAGTCATGAGGATGCCTGTGAGTTGTAACATCAAAGATGTACCATCCCTGTGCCTGTCAGATCTGTTATGATGAATGGGATCATGGTGCAGTGATGATGCCAGAATGTCTCCAAGTTTCACTTGGCTATGGACAACTCATCAGCATAATGTACAGTGATGCAGATGTAGCAGCAGCTGGAGGCTGGACTTACATTTGTAGTCATTCTTTGTGATGCATTCGATGAGTTGAGTCTCAATCCAATCCAGGAGTTGAAGCAGAGCCTGAGGATTCTTCTTGATCATGCTCAGGCCAAACTTGAGGATGAGACATCTGTTGTATTCAGCCATGGCTTCAACCCACTTCCGTGGATTCATCTGATATGAGATCCAGCCATTCTTGGCTTGCATTTCCATGAAAAGGAAAAATTCCCCCTCTCCCTTGATGGTAAGGGACTTGGGGGGGATTCCTGTAGCAATCGCAAACAGTTTCTGTGAGCGAGTCTCACCACTGCCACACTGTGTCCTTCGTGCAGGCAGGTTTGACTCAGATGGGAGTGACACCAGTCCCACTAATGGGCTGTTCTTGCAAGCAGTTTGATTGCCCATTGTTGTCATTATGGTTGTCAGGGAAATGGGGGCAACCATTGCATTGGACAATGGCCTGGTGACACAGGTTCCTGGGTTGGGTGACCGAGCAGGATCCAGCTTGGTGATGAGGTCTAGTCTTTGAGACTTTGGCTGTTGGATCATGCAGTTGTCAGCTGGGTTGGTGAGAAAAGAAGGGAAGAGAATGGAACACAACCTTGAAAAAATTGTCGAGTGTGACTGGCACATCGTTTTGATGTCTGACTTGGAGTGTGTCCTCTAGTGTAGCAACTTGAAGTGTGTCCACCTTCGCCTTGTGTTTCAATGAAGCGGTTGCATTTGCTGAGTCTTGAGTTGAGATGAGCTGATGGATGGACCCCAAGTCAGTCTCGGCTGAAATGTAAGTGGCATCTATGAGTGGTGTGCTAGTACTGGTGATGGGCAGCTTGGCAGACAGATGAGGTGTTGAGAGTAGGGCTGTTGGTGTGGGAGTAGGGCTGTTGGTGTGGGAGCATGAAGCAGCTGGCTTGCAGGCTGGCCCAAGAGTGCTGGGTTGATGTGCCACTTGTTGAACAGGACTTCCTGACTGATGCATAGGGCTCACTTGGCAACATCATCTTCATCTGAGCACAGCTGGTCACTAAAGATGTTGGTGGGGCTGGTTTTTTCTTCCTTCAGTAAGCCTCTGAATGTTGAAGCATGTTTGGATTTGATAGTCACACTCAACAATTTTTTCAAGGTCATGTTCCATTCTCTTCCGAAGTGCTGGAGGGATCTGACTTTGACTCTCAGGTTTGAGTGCACAGAGCTGATTGTGGAGTTGTGTGATTGCACATGTGAGGTGAAAGTAGTGTGAACTGTGTGTAGATAGGACAAACATGCTTGCTTTCTCACTGTTGAATGTGATGTGTAAGTTGCAGTGGAGGATGAAGTCATAGCTGAGTGCAGTGAGTATGACAAGACCACTCAGCTGAGCACACTGGAGGGAATTCCAGGCCTTGTGGCAGCCTTCAATGTGGCTTCCATCAGAGAGAATATTCTCTCGATAGTGCTCCAAACATTCTTTTTGGACATGCTTGAGTTGCTCTTGATGGACCTACAGTGTGGGGGGAACACTGTTGTTACGACTATGACTGGGGATAGTCGTTCAAGTAGACACAAAGTGTAGGCCGCCTTGAGCCTAACTCTTGTTGGGTCCTAACTCGTAGGATATCTTCAGGCTTATTGGGATGCCTGGTGACAGATGACGAGGGATACTAGGAGTATCCTGAGATAGACAACAACTGAAAGTCCAAGAGAGATGAGGTTGGATGACCTTGACCTAGGCAAGAGTCTTGGATAGTGAGGTTGATGGTAAAGAAGTCTAGTTCTCTGTACTGGAGCAGAGAACCTAGGGACAAGCCAACATCAATGAGACATTGGTGGACAGGGGCAGGAGGAAAACCTTCTGGACATGGGTCAACGATGACAGGAGGTTGACCAAGGGTGACCTAGATGACCATGAAGTGGTCAGGGGGTTCTTGACGATGGCGACAGAGTCTTTCAATGAAGGAGGAAAGCGGGAAGGGCGAGGTAGAGGTCAAGCAAGGGGAGAAGTTGCAGGGAATGTGTTATGACTACCACCCGGTAGGCGTACAAGTAGACACGAAGCATAGAGCCACCTTGAGCCTAACTCTTGCTGGTCCTAATGGCGTAGGATACCTTCAGGCTTAACGGGAGCCTGGCGACGAACGACAAGGGATACTAGAAGTAGTATCTCAAGACTGACGATGACCAAGAGCCCAAGGTATAGAAGGTCGGTGGACCTTGACCAGGGTGAGGACGTTGGGTAACGAGGTCGACGATGAACTGGACGGGTTCTCCTGACTGGGGTAGAGAACTGGGAGATTAACCAATGACAACGAGTCATGGTTGGGGGCGACGATGGGTTGCCTGATTGGAGACCTAGATATCTAGGTGTCAACGGAGTCCTTCAATGAAGGAGGAAGGAGGGGAGGGTGAGGTAGAGATCAAGCAAGGGGAGGTTTGCAGGGAACGGATGATGAATACCACAAGAGTAACCAGTAAGGTGTACACTTTAGGTGTCAGATCAAGGTTAGAGAGAGAGAGGCATTCGAGAGGAGCTTGAACTTATATACCCTGGCCGTAAGGGCTTTAGGGCAGGTATATCCCAATCTGGTAATGGTGGTCCATGCGCAGTCTAACCTAATATGGTAAGAGTCCATATCCACAAAAGAAAACCTGGAGTTAGTGTGGCGAAGTAATCGCCCAAAAAGGCAGGAGAGGTCCTGTGTGGGAAGTTCACGAGCGAAAGGTTGCGTCATGGGAATAAGCATGGCATGTCGCATCATGATGGCACATGAGTGGTCACGAGAGTGAAGTGAGGTCAGGGCACGACATGAGGTTGAGAGGTGATGTTGAGGAGAGATCTGGCCTCAACTGAGACGGGGATCACCGAGGGGAGCACAGGAGGACAGCTGTGTATGGGGGGCGCTGCGGGGCGGTGCAGGGGAGATCCAAAGGGCAAGAGACGGCCCTAAAGGAAGGAGCAGGTGGGAAGATCTGAAGGGGATATTCCAGGGAGGATCCGGGGAAGATCCAGAATAAGGACACAGGAGGGCAGCTGTGTCAAGAGGCACCAAGGTGGTGCGGGCGATGCTGGGCAGTTGCTAGATGCATCACATCGAGTGTAAACGAGCACAGGAATGCGCCAGGGCGAAAGGTCCAGTGACAGGAGTGATCACGAGAAGGCATGAGGTTGTAGGATAAAGAAAAAGACTGGGGGGTGTGCCAAAACCGTAACAGAATGGATGATGAATACCACAAGAGTAACCATAAGGTGTACACTTTAGATGTCAGATCAAGGTTAGAGAGAGAGAGGTGTTTGAGAGGAGCTTGAACTTATATACCCCAGTCATAAGGGCTTTAGGGCAGGTATATCCCAATCTGGTAAAGTGGTCCGTGCACAGTCTAACCTGATATGGTAAAAGTCCATATCTGTAAAAGGAAACCAGAGTCTGTTGTGGCGAGGATATCGCCAGAAATGGCAGGAGGGGTCTGCTGTGGGAAGTTCATGAGTGAAGGGACACATTGTGGGAATCATCGTGGTATGACATGTTTTGGTGGCACATGAGTGGTCACAAGGGTGAGTTGAGGTCAGAGTGCAACACGAGGTTGTGGTGATGTTGAGAAGAGATCTGGCCTCAACTGAGGGGAGATTGCCAAGGGGGGCACAGGAGGGTGGCTGTGCAAAAGGGCACTGGGAGGGGCAGTCCAGAGGGCAGTCCAGGGAAGATCTGGAGTGCACAGGATGGTAGTAAGGGGGATTAGGATCCAAGGATTGGGAAAGGTGATAGGGAATGATCCGGAGGGGATATTCCAGGGAGGATCTGGGGAAGATCCAGGATTGGGACACAGGAGGGCAGCTGTGTTGAGAGGCACTGAGGGAAGCAGTGTGAGGGGGCGATGCCAGTTGTTGCAGGACACATCACATTGAACAAGCATTAGGATGTTTCTGGAATCCTCTTGGTATGATGTAGCAAATATCTATCGGGAATGTTGTACGTTCG